>PVJD01012888.1:0-37168 GCA_004026545.1 Mormoops blainvillei | reverse complement strand
CTGAAATGGCAAGACCCTCCCCACTTACGGCACAGAAACTTGATGCCTCTTCAGCTTGTCTTGCTGCTGCTGGGTCTCCCCGTGGCTCCTTTGCTTCATTCAGATCCTTGCTGAGACATCCTCAGAGAGGTTTTCTGGACCAAGCAGCTGGCCCAGCAGTGCCCATCCCTCCTCCACTTTACCGGCCTTAATAGTAGAGTGCTCACCGCCCCAAACATTAGATTGTCTCCTCCAGGAGGTTGTCAGCGCCACAGAACAGGGACTTTGTTTGCCTGATTTTTTCTCTTTATTTCCAGTGTGTATAACAATTCCAGGCACTTACTGTACAGTTGTCCCTTGGTATCTGCAGATTTGTTCCAGGATCCCCCGCGGATACCAAAATCCACAGATACTTGAATCCTTTATACAAAACTGTACAGTATTTGCAGACAACCCATGCATATCCTCCCCATATATTTTATTTCTTATAGACTTTATTTATTTATTTTTAGAGAGAGGGGAAGGAGGGTGAGAGAGAGGGAGAGAAACATCAATGTGTGGTTGCCTCTCATGCACCCCTCACTGGGGACCTGGCCCGCAACCCAGGCATGTACCCTCATTGGCAATCGAACCAGCAACACTTCGGTACGCAGGCTGGCACCTAATCCACTGAGCCACACCAGCCAGGGTCTTCCCGTATACTGTAAATCACATCTAGATTACTTATAATACCTAATACAATGTAAATTCTATGTAAGTAGTTGTTATGCTACATTGTTTGAGGAACAATGACAAAAAAAAAAGTCCATACATGTTCAGTCCAAATGCAACCATCATAGGCCTAACTACATGGTATATATTAGCAGCCACATAACATTCTTTCATTGAATATTTTCAGTCCGAGGTTGCTTGAACCCATGGATGCAGAACCCATGGATATGGAGGGCTGGCTGTAGTCTATATTCAATGAATATGTTTTCTTAAATGACCATAAGCCAAAACTATGTGGAGAGTAGGTTCTGCTTGACGCTGGGGACGGGTGGAGGGCACAGGGTCCCTGTTGCCTATGGGGACGTGTACAGGCATGTCAGTCCCAAGCAGACTCCCAGCCTTCTCCCGTCCCTTTACCTGGGTGCCCCGAGGCAGGTTACAACTTGTACAGCCCAGGGTGGCGACCTGGGGGATGAGATACAGAGTCACAGAACTCTAACACTTTTGGCTCTTGTGCCCAGAATCTTGGATTCAGGTGCCAATCCTCCCGCCACGGTACCAAGTGAGCTCGCCACTTCCCCTGCCTAGAGCCGTGCTTCTTACCCTGGGCAGGGTCACATGGGGTGGCATGTGTGTGTGTGAGGAGAGGGCACAGGTGCCCCCCTGTAAACACATCCCAACTTCCCACATCATCCTTTCTACCTCATGACCATTCCCTAGAAGCATCACTGTGGTGGCAGATGAGCCTCAGCTATGTCATGTCATAGGAAGTACAGTTCTTATCTTTACAAAAATGGCACTGGAGACTTTGGGGAAGTTTCATATTGGCTGGGGTGGGTGGGGATGCCCAGCTCAGGAAGGGGACCAGGTGACCCTGGCTTTGCAGATCTCTCCTCAGCTGCTGGCTTCTTTAGAGAGAAAGTTCAGATGCCCTAGCGGCTGGATTGGAAGTATTTTCTCATCAAAGATGAGCTCCTCTTCATGTTTAATGGGCTAGTGGAAGGGACACTGGCTTAGGGTCAGGAGAAGGGGGGTCTAGTCCCTGCTTTTTCAGGCCAGCCTCTTCCCCTGCTCTGGCCTCAGTGTCCCCTGGCTCCACAGGTGGTGTCCCCCTGCTCAGAGGCTTATGGGAGTCACAGTCCCACGGGCTGCACACTGATTGAACAAAGCATGACCAACTCCCTCCTCAGTCCCCTCGGTCCCCTAAGTCCCCTCAGTCCCCTGTCATTCCTCAGTCCCCTCATCATTTCCATGGAGTGAAATGTCCTAATTCTCCTGCCAGGGACATCTGAGTGGTCCCTGCCATCTTCTGGTTTCTAGAGCTGCCTCTGAGGAGTCACAGCACATTCCATTTGGTCACACACACCCTGGCGGCTATCGGGGACAAGAGGTTGTCCAGGGTCCTTGGGAACAGAGTGGGTGGAGGGGGAGAACCCAAGCTGTCCACACTGCGGGGGCTGGGGAGGTGGGCCAGAGAGAGAATCTGGCCTTTCCTTTCCCAGACCAGAGCCGGCTGCTGCCGGACGGAGAGGGTGTGATGCTCGCCGACGGACCCCTCATCCCATCCGACCACATAAGTGCCATGGCGCCAAAACCAGCTTGGCGTGGAGGGGCCCCGAAGAAGCAGTCTAGCCTGTGCCCTGTGTGGCAGTTTTAAAACATGGCCCACAAATTCTTTGACCCTCCTCCCCTTGTTGGGTGGGATCTCTCTCCCCTCCCCTTATGACTGGCTGCCTTGCGACTGTTTAACAAATGAACATAGTGGACAAGTCTTTGTGCCAATGCCCAGGCCCAGGCCCTCACAGACTGGCACTCCCACCTCCTGTCTTTTGGGATGCTTGCTGTTGGAACCCAGCCCCGAGAGGAAGCCAGAGCAGCCCACGGGGAGCAGAAGCCCGCGTGGAGAGGAATGGACGTGCTGAGCCCACGGCCCTGGCTCAGCCCCCAGCGCCAACGTGCCCGCCCTGTGAGCGAGCCATCCTCCACCCTTGGTCCAGCCTCCCCTGCTGACAGCACGTACAGCAGAGATGACCTGCCCCACCATGCCCTGCCCCAAGTGGATTAATGCTTGTTACTCTTCTAAGCAACGAAATTCTGAGGCCGTTATCGGGCAATAGAAAACTGGCAAATGCACCCATCGCTGGGACCAAGGCCCTCAAGTTCTATCGAACAGTTGCTTATCTTTTTCTGAAAACAGCAGCTACTCCAACTGTCCTAAAGACTTTTCACCTCTGAGAAAGAGTCCCAGCTCACCTCTCTCTGAGTGAAGATAACAATTGGTAGGAATTTTATCCCTAGAAGCCCAGTCGTCCTCCCTCCTCATTTCACATCTCCCTCACAATGCCCTTCCTCCACCTCCTTCTTCTCACCTTAGCCTCCTGCAACTCCCCCCAGGGAGCTGACCACATGGCTTGGCAAAATCTCATGATGTGCTCTGTGCGTGCACATGCGTGTACATATATGTTCATGTGTGCGCATGGGTGAGGGCACGTGTGTAGGTGTGTGCAGAGGATAGCGTCGCAACACTGGAGGTGGATAGCAAGCAGTAAGTAGAAGAGCTTACTCTTCTCCTCACTCTTGATGATTTTTGACTGCTGATGTTTTTGGTGGGTCGATTGGAAACCAACTGTTCTTTTAAGAGATTTTAAAATTAAAATCAGCCTTTTCTGGTTATACTATTCTGCATTTTTCACATTTTTTACAGTGAACATGGATTACTTTTGTAATGAAGAAAATAAAACTCACTTCCAACTCCAACACTCAGAGCTGACCAGAATTCACATTCTAGTGGATATTTGAGATCATGCCACAAACATGGTTCTGTCTTAACTTTTCACTGTATTTTATACTTTGAGCCTCTTTTTCTCAGTATTGCCCCAAACCTAATTTTTTAGTGGCTTCATAGTGTTCTAGAATAGATGAATAATTTGATTAATTATTGTATAATTTGTTTATCATTATTTGACTTATCATCTCTCTCTATATCACAACCTAAAAACCTAAATGTCAAATAAATGCGTCAGATACATTATGTGTGTATATATATCTCATATCCTAGCACATAAATCTTTAAATCTCTGAATGTTTTCACTCTGATTCCTAGAAGTGAAAGCGCCAAGTTAAACACTGAACATCCGGGAGGCTCCTGGTAGAGCACAAAGCTGCAGAGACCACCCCTTCTGCACTGTCTGCTTGGCTTCGGGAACATCTCCTGACTGTCTGGGTGTCGCTCACTCTTCCGCTCTCAGGGGAGGACCAGAGAGGAGGAAAGTGAGGAAAGAAAAGACCAGATGAAGCTGTGGCAGAAAGAATGGAGCGACTTACTCTTCCATGCGTACTTGAATGGCTGGCTAGGGAGATAACTTCTGCTTTTTTGCCCAACTTAATATGATGAAGGGGAGAGGGAACTAACAATGGGTAGAAACCTTCTATCTATTACCTCGTTTAGTCCTTACGAGGACCCCGTGTTGTTATGATTCCTATTTGATAGACGAGGAAACTGGGCTCTAAGAGGTTGGCTAACTTGCCTGGAGTGAGACCGCTGGTAAGAAGCAGAGCCGGTGTGTGCCCCGGAGAGCCCAGCTGCAGAGCCGGTGAAATGAGCTGCCCTCGGCCCAGCATCTCCATAGCAATATAGGGGAAGGGGAATCGGCTTTGTTCCCTCCGCTCCCCACTGCCTCCCTGTCCCAGTTTACTCTTCCTCCCTTTGAATAGGAGGGACTGAGATGAAGACTAAGGAACCCTTTTCCAGCTGTCACAAGATGCAGGACACTATCCCCCAGAAGTTACTGAACCACGTTCCCTGCAAAATGCCTGGATCCCAGTGAAAGCCTCCTTCCCTCAGCCCTGCCTGGATGACCTTCGGAGGACCCGGCGGGCCGAGGATTTCATGGGTTGCTGGGGAGCCCTCTGTGGCTGTTCTGACCTGCATTCTTCCAGCGCATGTTGTCTAGGAGCATAATCCTGAGTGTGTGCAATGAGGGGGGGAGGGCCTGCTGGCAGAGAAGCCGCAGGGAGTCGAGCCCATGCAGGGGTATTAATAATGAGGCTGCTGGCTGCGAGGCCTGCCCTCAGAGTCTGCCTGGGGTGGGGGGGCCCAGAGGGCAGCCAAGGGCAGAAGGATGCACAAGGCGCCCGAGCCCTGTGTTTAAAACCCAGCCCGCTGCAAGGAGATTGCCCCTTAATCAGAGCTTTGGTCCAAACCCTCACTCTCTGAGCTACTAAATTGCATCTCTTACCCCTTCAGACTTCCTTTGCAAGATTTCTCTGGGGTGGGGGGCAACCCAGATGGACCCCATGTGGCTCTGTTTAGATGCCTCATTCCATTTAGATAGCTTCATCTGGGGATGACATTCAAACTATTTAAAAACAGCAAGAATGACTTTAGTCCTGGACCAGTCTTAACAGATAGCCAACTCTGAAGGCAAGAGCAGACTTGCACAGACCTCTGCTGGGCATGTGTTAACTCTTTAGTTGCTGGGCTGGGGGAGATCTGAAGGTGGTGCCAAGAGAGCATAGGATGGCCAGCGGCAGGACTGAGGCTCAGGGTAGTGGGTAGTCGCTATTTACTGAGCGGCACAGATATTTTTCAGTATTTTAAGAACTGGTATGGCTGTACCCATATCTACAGGTATGGCTGGGCCCTGCCTAGATGGGAAAAAATGAAGACCTGGCCACGGATCCCCAGGGTCCTTGCAAATGAGTATTTTCTGACGCCTCAAGAGGCAGAGCCCCCGGTCTCCCTTTCTTTGCATCTCCCTGCAGCGCCCAACAATGGTTTCTGGAGTCACATCTCTGCACTTGCCACATTCCGGCTCATCAGAGGTGAGCTCAACATGGCCGAAAGCCTGTTCCCACTTCCACAAATTAGGGATCCTCTGTCTTCAGTACCCGCATGGCATAGGCACTCTCTGATGCCTCCCTCATGGCCAATACCCAATCAAAGGTGGTCATAATAAAATTTTGGTTTGGGGATGTGGTTTAAATTCCCCTTTGTGAATTTAAATTGAATCCTGTGGTTCTCAAGGGCAGTGTGGTTGACCAGCAGGCTCTGTCCCCAGTGGATCTGAGCATTCCTCTCTTTTTTGGTGACAAGACACTGACCCGAAATTCCTGGAGCTGGGCTTCTAGTCCCAGCTGCACCATCACCAACTACATGGCCTCGAATGAGAATCCCCCCTCTCTGGGTTTCATTTTCCTCCTTTGCAAACTGAGGCCTGGAAAAGCCGATCTCTCAAACCTGTTCAATTTCTAGAATATGACTCTGTGTTTTCCTTTCATTGCTGCAGCGATGGAACATTTATCATGGTTAAGAAAGTACCTTGGGAAACCAGATGGTTGAGTTCAAGTGCTGGTTCAACCACTCTTCAACTATTAGCCTTGGAAGGATAATAGGATAGTTGTGTGTGTTGAATAACACCAGTAAAGTGTTTAGAACACTTGGTCCTTAGTAAACTCTCAATTGCACCTTTTTCTGCTGTCTCTGGTTAAGTGTCGCTTTCATGCAGGCTGGGTCTTATCTTTCCTTTATTAACTGATACCCAAAGCCACCACACCAAGCCTTAGCTCAGCAGCCCTGTGAGCAGGTTACCACCAGGGGCTCCATCCTGTATCAGAAGGAACAGAACTAACACTCACCAAGGTTATACTCAGAGCCAGACTGTGTACCGGACACTTAATATATAATTTTTTTTAAATTTCACCCTCACAACAATGGCAAGAAATAGGTATCATTCCCACCTCGTTTTACTGCTAAGGAAATGGAGGCTCAAAAAGATGAAAGCCATACCTCTAACAGTAATGGTAGATTCAGACCTAGGTCTATGGGGGTTCCAAACCCATGCCAGGGTGAACAGAAGGAACTCTTCTGGAAAGACAATTCCATATCTGTCCAGACTTTTTCCCCGGACAGAAAGCTGACACCTGCGTGTAGAGAAGGAAGCCATCCTATGGGCGGAGGGCCGAGCATTTCCCCTAAAGCCCCCTCCCTCTCCTGTCAGGCCAGGCTTGAGGATCCAAACCGCAGAGGAAGATGAAAAGAGCTTGTTGATGAAGTCCTCCACCCTGGGAAAAGGGAGACAAAAAAAGAGAGAGAGAAGAAAGACAAGGAAGAAAAGAACACAAGGAAAGGGGAGGGAACAGTCCCTAACAAATATTTTCTGTTAATAAATTCCATTTTGCCTCTAAAAGGTTTGCCAACTATCCAAGCAGGAAAAATTTTTCACATACCAGGGCAAACCGTTGCCGAAAGGCCTCTCCAGTCAGCCTGCCCTCAGCCCCTGTTTCCACAGCTTCCCAGGAGGCGGCCTCTCGTGGACCCTTATGGTCTTCCTCTGGGAAGACCTGCCTTTTCTGTGAAAACATTGTTGGCGGTGGTGGGTCACGCATACTTCCTTACCGGTTAGGAGAGAAGACGCCCTAGGGGCCTTGTAGGTCTTCATGCGTCCCCGACTTCCCTCCCCTCTCCCCACCCCTTCTCCCCACTCCTCCTCTCCTCTCGCTCTGTCTGTCTTTGACCCAGAGTGCAGAAAACTTCTGCCTCAGTCTCCGCTTGCCCACCTCTTTCCAGTCAGCGGCAGCTTTCTCCTGCCTTTCTTCCCTTGGCTTTTCTTCTTCTCCTTCCCCCTCCCAAACTTGGTTTTATCGCGTGGGGAGGGAAGAAGTTCTCAAACCCTTCGTGTAATCTTCCTACACCTCCAGCCCTCTGTAGTCACACGCTTATGGATTCAACAAATTTTCCTGAGGGCCTGCTGGTACCTTCCGTTGTCGAGAAGTGTAGCAGGCCTCAGTGTTGGAGAAAAATCTAGCTGATGTCAAGGACTTGTTCAGTTTGTTTTATTAAATCAGCCTAAGGATAAGGCCTCTTGAAGACCCTGTGGGTAAATTTGTGCCCCAAAAAATGCCGTTCAGGGACTCCTGAAGCCTTCAGGGGATATCCAGACAAAAAGGAAATGCATTTGTTGACTTCATTCTGCCAAGCTGGAGAACAAATGTGGCTCTAGTTAAAACTAAAGTGAGGCCAGGGGGGTGATTATCTTTCCCCTGATAGATCACCCTTCTATTGCCAGCTCAACTTTTCCTTGCTGGAATAGAGAGAGGCTGGCTTCCACAATAGTGTTCTCACTCAGGGCAACTAGGACAGTAATGTCTAACACAGCTCCCTGTCTCAGAAGGAAGCACGGTCGCTCTCCCATGGCCTGACCTTGGTATTAAGTTCTCTTCTTTGTCCCTCTGGTGTACTTTGGAGGCTTCTTTAGAGGGCCTGATGATTTCTTATTCAATTAGGTCATGGAATCAGGGACTTTGTGTGAGCAGGACCTCTCAGGGTCAGGGTACCCGAGCACTAGCCTCTATTTAAAATAACCCTTCCTTCCTTTAGTAATTATTTATTGACACTATGTTCTAAGCTTGGTGCTAGATGCCAACGATGCAGTGATGAATAAGGCACACTCTTGCCTTCCTGGAACTTATTTTCTGGTAGAAGAGATAGATTCAAGACTTAAGTATGGGTCAGTCGGTGTAGTATAGTAAGAGCCATTTTTAATCTTTCTTATACCATGTTTTATCCCTTGTAATTAAAAGCTTTATTTTAGTGTCTACTCTTTGACCCTGCAATTCTACTTCCAGAATTTACTCTTATTTATGTGTGAAATAGCACCTGTATACAATCATCTGTTATAATATGTTTATAATAGTAAATGATTAGAAATACGGTAAAGTAGTCCCCCCTTATCTGCGGTTTTGTTTTCCGTGGTTTCAGTTACCCATGGTCCACTGTGGTCCAAAAAAATGAAATGAAATTTTCCAGAAATAAACAATTCATACATTTTAAATTTCTTGCCATTCTGCGTAGCGTGATGAGATATCATGCTGGGACGTAACTCGTCCCTTTGTCCAGTGTCTCAGCGCTGTGCACACTCCCAGCCCCCTCATCACTTGGGCACTGGCTCGGTTGTCAGACTGACTGTCATGGTATCACAGTGCTTATGTTCAAGGAGCCCTTATTTTACTCAATGGTGCTGCATTCACATAACGTTTATTTCAGTATATTGTTATAATTGTTCTATTTTATTATTAACTGTTGCTGTTAATCTCTTACTATTTCTAATTTATAAATTAAACTTTCATAGGTATGTATGCATAGAAAAAAATAGTCTTGTTTGTGCAGGATTTGGTACTATTCAAGGATTCAGGCATCCATCAGGGTCTTGGATAAGGTGGGACTGCTATATCCCAAAAGTCTGTCAGTAGGACTGTGGTATATGGCTGTACCATATATATGTATAATATATGATTAAATGCACTGTGGTATAGCCATATAATGGGATCCTATCCAGCTGTCAAAGCAAAACAAGGAAGCTCTTTTTACACAGACATGAGCTAATGTCCAAGGCACATTGTTAAGAGAAAACAGCAAGGTAAATAGCAGGGAGTTTAGTGTGTTATCATTTTTGTTAAAAAAAGAAAAGAAAAGAAAAAGAGTGTGAATGCGTGCATTTGTGTTTTGGTCGTTAACGTGCAAAATATCTCAGAACACTACGAGAGAAGAACTATTTGGCTGTGGGATCGCGTTGAAAGGAAACTGTTCCTTGTATCCCCTTTTGTAGCTTCTGACTTTCCAACTTGTGGATATAGTACTTCTTCAAATATTTACATTTCACTTTATACAAAGACAGCCAGGGGAGGTGGGAGCCTCATGCCCTTTCTAAGGCCCGCAGCAGCTGTGCAGCTTTACCCATTATCATCGCGGGAGATGCAGGCTCAATGGTCAGAGCTTCCCACTTGATAAGAGAGGCTGGAGAAAATTATATGTTTGAGGAATTTTCCAATTTTAAAATGCTGGCTCAACACCCCCTGTCCCCAGCATGCTAAATGAAGCAGATCTGTGAGCTGGGTCTTGTCTGGGTCCCACAGGGTGGGATCCTATAGAAGGGACTCCATGGCCTGTCAGGGGGCTACTGATTGTATTTGGGAGAAAAGGAACGAAGGCCACCCGGGGACAGGGGCCGCGGGATGGCAGGGCAAGGGAGCCTGGAGCAGAGAGTGTGTGTTGACCGGGGAGGGGCAGAAATAACAGCATCTGGTGACAACAGGACGAGGGGGATTAGGGGGCAAAGAGAGGTGGAAGAAGGCTATTTTTAAGATTGAGTGGTCTGTAAGATGGAGTGGTTCACAGGCACAATGAAATGAGAATGGTTCTGGAATCAGGGAGACTTGGGTTCTCACCCCTTCTTCACCATTTGGGGGGAATGTGAGTATTCTTACCATTCAATACAGATAGTAGCACCTGCCTCATAAGGCAGGTATTAAATAGAATAATGCCTGTAACATGTTTACAGTTCGCAAAATGTTGTTATAGACATTTGCTATTTTCGGTTATCAGCGTTCATTCTCTCCGCTCCCATTTTCCTTCCAGTTGGTGTGGTCTTGGTGGAGGTGACTCTGCCCCAAGGAGGGAGTAACAGGAAGCTCAGGTCTGGCCAGTGGGTCAATCACATCTTCCTGGTAACAGTAGTAGGTTCAGGGGCCCTCAAGTGACCCAATCCAGGCCAATGTGAGCCGAAGAGACCAGTCCTGGTACTTCCACTGGAACTGTAATGGGTGGGGCGGGGGGGGCGGTGCCTGGACTGCTGCGGGCATCTTGCCAGCTCCGGGGAGACAGTCCTGAGACAGAACCAGCTGGAGTTACTGCAGCTGAGCAATGAAGATAGAGAACTCAGGGCCCAGGGAAATAAGTAATGTCCCTGCATCACGTCAGCTCCATGCCCAGAGTTTGCAGCTTACGCCTGCGCCAGTACGTTCCCTTTTGTTTTCAGTAAATACATTTGAGCAAACAAACACATAAACAAACATAAGCATCCATGGACCAAGGACAAAAAGCTGCCAAGCAGACCATTTAGTGTCTGGTGTCCCAGCATCCTGGGATTCACCAGTTTCCGCAACCCCTGGAGATTTTGGGGGGTGAGAGGTAGCAGCAGCATCCTTATCTGCAGCACCTCTGCAACAGCATCACGGAGGCTTCCGGATGAGCGAAGACTTGGGCATACAGTCAAGTGCGAGTCAGAAGTGAAACAAGGGAGCTGGAGAGACTGCAGAGTCAGAGCAGGAGAATGAGGTGGGAACATCGAAGCTGTTTCTAGATTTCTGTGCAGGGAAGCTTTGCAGGGTGACGGGGATCCCACGGCACTGAGGCGTGCAGGTCACTGCTGGAGCTTGGGTGCTCTTTGTCACGTAGGCCCCTTTGGCACTAAAACAACACCACCCACGATGTGGCATCTGCAGAGAGACATCAAAGTGTTGATGTTGTTCAGGCAAGAGGAGGTGAGACCTGAAACTGTTCCCTGAATGAGGGCCTGCCAAGGGGTGTGGAAAGTGTGTGTGAATGTCTGTCTTCCCATCTCGATGGTCAGGGCGGGTTCTAAGTCCCCTTCAACTCAGTAACTTGCAGAGGAACCCAGACAGTGCCTGCTGCATAGGAAGAGGCAGAATAAAACGTTTCACATGCAATGCCCTGACTGGTGTGGCTCAGTGGACTGAGTGCTGGCTTGCGAAGCAAAAGGTCACTGGTTCGATTCCCAGTCAGGGCGCATGCCTGGGTTGCGGGCCAGGTCCCTAGCAGGGGAGCGCGCGAGAGGCAACCACACACAGATGTTTCTCTCCCTTTCTCCCTCCCTTCCCTGCTCTCTAAAAATAAATAAATAAAATCTTAAAACAAACAAACCAACAAAAACATTTCACATGCAAACAAACTGGAAGACTTTAGCACTCTTTCTTCTCTTCCTGGGATACCAGCCCTACGCAAGCTGGCTAAACCTGGGACTGAGATATTGGGTCACACCCTGGAGGGGAGAAAGGAGTGTGGCCTGAGATCTCTTAGAGAGACATCAGTTGGCCGGGAGGGTTGACAGGGAATCAGGGTTAGATGGCCTGGTACAGTGTCTCCTTGCCAGGTATCACTGGAACTGCGGAGGCAGGGGACAAGCCCCCGAGTTAAAGGGTTGTGTTTGGAGAAGGAAGACAAGTGGGAGCCTGCTGGCGCCTCAGCCCAGCTGCCCTGCCTTCAAACACCAGCGAGTATTTTTGTCTGGAGGGTGCTGGGCCCTTTCCGTGGCTGCCCAGCTACGACGCTTCTGAGCGATTCCCACATCACAGCTTCCAGAGGGTCTGCCCCCTTTCTTGCCTGCGCTCCCTCCCAGTTAGGTACCTGGCTAGAAATCACTGTGTCACACGGATTCTTTGGGGTGAGAAGGAATGAGTTTCCCTCCCATTCTTCAGACCTCCTTTTGGCAAAAAAGGAAATTCCATCCGCCTCCAAAAGAATGGGAGAAAAATGACCACTGGAACGGCAGGGCTGGTAGATTTCAAGGCCTCTCGGATAACCAAACCCTGAGCTATGGCCCTCATACCATCATTGATTAGCATGTGGCTCCTGAGCAATTCAACTCAATTTATCCATTCATTCCGTAGCCCCTGAGTGATCACCGCCTGTCAAGCACCAGGTTGTGTATCGGGGATAGAAAACTCACCAACGAATATTTTTTTATCTTCACAGACTAAATGGGTAGATAGACAAGCAGTCAAGACAACTAATTATACCGCTGGGTGGTGGCTGCTGTACTGGGAGCCAGCTGGGGCAAGGGGACCCCAGCAGAGGGCTGTCTTCTGTGGGCTTGCTTACTCACCTGTGCATGAAGCGTGTGGCACCAGGTGATGAAAGAAAGGTGGGGGCGGGGGGGCTTCGATGGGCCTCTCATGGTCACATCTTGGGGAGAAACTTGGACCCAGATTAGGCTTGAAGGCAACGCTGAGCCATGGTCCTCAGCCTCCAATACGCATTAGAATCAGAACCTGATGGACAGCTTATTTTGAGAAGGTAGATTCCTGGGCCCAGCATGGGGTATTCTGGTTCGGTGGGATTGTGGTAGGGCCTAGAAACCTGCATTTTAAAGTATCTGGGGTTAATTCTGATGCACATGGTGCATGGACCGTGCTTTGGAAAGGACTGTCCCTAAAGTCGCTAATAACTCTGATGTGCTAAAGTCCACCCCCGCTCCACGTAAGGTCTTCACTTCGAGCAAGCAGAAGTGCCCGGGAGAAAGCCTGGATTTGGGCTTCTCTCCCAAGACACAAGCTTCTGCTGTATGGGACAAGCTAGTAAAAACGGTCAGGCTGTCTGTGAGTTTGACAGAAAGGACGGGCTAGTCACACAGTTATTTATGCTTCAGTTGTTTGGAAAGAAACGCTGTGAAACTGTAATAGGGAGTCTAAATCATTTTCCATTGCAAAAACACCCAAATGCCCCAAATAAGAAAGCAGCAGAGGGTATGAATTAAGAGCACAGGCCGTAGAGCTAGTTTGCCGAAGTTTCCACCTGAGCTTTCTTAGTCGCTGGCTGTGAGAACTTGGGCAAGGAGCTTTGACTCTCTGTGCCTCCGTTTCCTGATTGAAAAACAAGACGGATAATAACAGCGCTACCTCAAGGTGTCTCACAGGAGTTAAGTGAGTTAATGTGCGTAAACGTTTAGCATGGTGCGTAGACAAGAAACCCTACCTGCTCTGAACAACCCTGAGAGCACACAAATCTCCAGGAGCTAGAAACCAAGAGGGAACCGAAAACTGGAAAAATAAGAGCATGGCTGTCCTTTGCGGTTACCGTGGGGGCGGGGGTGGGGTAGGTGACCGAGCTGGTCTTATTTACACGGGGGTTTGGGTTTTAATGCTGTTCAGGGACAGAAACAAGATCTGGAGCCTCTGGGAGGTGGAGTGTTGGCACTGAGACTTCCACCTCAAGCCAAGACCGTGGAAGGACAACATCCTTTAAACAATCGTAGACCAGAAATAGTCAATCTCTAGCAGAGAAAAATGGAAAGAGAGCTTGTTTTTCTTGAATTGAACTCTAGGTCAGAAGGGGAAAATGTCTCCCTTAAGAATTCAAAACCCCTGGCATGAGTCCTTAGTGGGTTTGGGTTTTTAATAAATAGTTCCTGTACAACCCAGAAACCCCTAGGCTAAGAAATAACATAAAACTTGCTCTGGCCCCATGATACTCCCCTAGAAGCAAACGCTTTGATTACACCGGTTTCCCCAGATGAAAACTGTTCTGAGGATGAGTCCGCAGTCTGAAATCACACAATACACAAGGAGAAACCGCAAGCAAGAGTCCATGGGTCCATCTAGCAGGACTAGACCTCCCAGAACCTTAGATGATAGGCTCGTCAGAGAAGACCATAAACAAGGTATAGGCAAATGACTACTAGCACGACATAAGGATTCAAAAACACAATGTCTGGAAGGTGAACAAAATGAGGTTTTAAAAATAGCTAGAAATTTAAAAATACACATTAAAAGTCAAAAGTCCATGAATAGGCTTAGTAGATTAGACATAACTGAAGAAAGAACTATTGAACTTGGAAGTAAATCTAGGATATAATCCCGATGGAGCCCAGAGATGGAAATTAGGAAAGAGATTTTAGGAGATGTGGAGGACAGAATGAAAAAGTCTAACATACATCTCCCAGGACTCCCAGAGGAGAAACTGGAGGGAACAGGGCCGAGCAGGGGAGGCGGGGTGGGGTCGAGAGAGTGGCGATGTTTGAAGGCAAGATGCCTGAGAACTGACGAAAGATGAGAATGTTCAGATTTAGGAATCAAGACAAACCTTGAACTAAAGAAGTAGACCCAAACACTCATTTAGCTGCACTGTATGGAAGCTGTAAAACACCCAAGACAAAGAGAAACTTTACAAAAGAAACCAGAGAGAAGAAACCCAGCTCCACACCCTGGAAGAAGCTACAAAGATCACCTGGTGTCCCGGGAATGGGGTCTGCCCGCTGTGGGGCCAAGAAGGTGAGACGGCCGGGGCCAGAGGCAGGGGCTGAGACCAAGGACCACTGCAACAGTAGGCAGGGGATTTGGATTCCGCATGGAAGGCTCCAAGGAACTTTTACATTTTTGCAAGGCCCCAATGAGACACCTAAGTAAACTTGTTAACGAAAAAGCATTTTCTGAAGGATTGTTTTGCAGCGACACTGTTGTGGAAATGAAACTATTCTGGGACTCTTTGTTCCCAACTCCAAACTGCTGGGGTATTGTTTTGTTTTGTTTTTCCTTTCCTTTTAAAATAGCACAGGGAGGTTTTGCAATAATCTGAGGTGCTTGGAGAAAAGTGTTAAATCATTTTTGAGCAAAATTTCATTTTGTATTAACTATTCTGTGGGCAGTGTTGATATTTTGTTGATGGAAATAACAAAGATTACCCTGCTTCCTTTTGCTTCGTCAGATTAGGCGGGCCACGTCTGGAAAAACTCTGCTTTGGGCCGAACAAGGGTATGTTCTGGGCAGATGGGATGTTCCTGAAAATCTTGATTTCACATACAGGTTGGTTATTCTCTGTGGCCTCCTGCTTCCTGGGTTGTTGCTGACAAATGGAAAGTTGCTAAACATTTGCTCAGGCAATGAAGGATAAAGAATCAGGCACGGCCTGCCAAGCGATGTGAATAAATTAGCAAAGTCTGGCCCCAGGGACACGAAGAGATGGGATGGGAGCACATCACTCTCTTGAGAGCTTCATTTCACTGGCCTGTGACACAAGGATACAGCTGGCCCAGGGGGAGCTTATCCCTTCCTTCCTTCCTTCCTTCCTTCCTTCTATTTTATTTTATTTTATTTTATTTTATTTTATTTATTTTATTTTTCAAGAGAGGGGAAGGGAGGGAGAAAGAGGGAGAGAGACATCGATTTGCAAGAGAAACATCTACCAGCTGCCTCCCGCACGCCCCCGACTAGGGACCCGGAGACCTGGCCTGCAACCCAGGCCTGTGCCCTGACCAGAAATCCAAGCGGCGATCCTTCAAGTCCACAGGCCAGCGCTCTACCCACTGAGCCACGCCAGCCAGGAGAGCTTATTCTTTTGACGCATTTTTATGGAGGGATAACTGTGTGACAATCATTGTGCCCAGTGTACCGGGGTCACTAGAGTGATCCAGAGAAGATCCCTGCCCTCTCAGAGGTTAGAGCCCAGTGAGAAATACAGGTAAGTGATTATGATGTAGCTCTGAAAGTGTGATATGATGGGGATGGTACAGACAGAGCAGTAGGGAAACTTACAGCTGAGGTTTGAAAGAATCAGTAAGAGTAGCCGAGGCGAGGAAAGAGCAAGATCTATTCAAAGGAGTGTACATTGTTCAACGTCCCTAGGGCACCAGAAACGAGAGGTGCCCTAGGCACAGCAAGAAACAGTGCTGGCAAGGCAGGCAGGAGCCAGACCAGAGGGACCTGTCAGCCATGGTCAGAATTCGCTTTGGTCTGGAGGAGTCGGGGGCCACTGAAGGGTTTTATGCAGGAAAGGAACTTGATCAGATAGTCTTTCTAGGAAGTGCACTCTGACTGCTGTCTGGAGAGTCCATCAGGAGGGAGAAGCGGGAGCAGGGAAATCCATCGGGCAGCTGTTGCAGGGCTGCAGGTGGAACCTGATGGCTGCAGTGGAGATGGGGAGGGGGAGGATTCAAGGGCTGCTTGGGCAGGAGAAGGGGGAGGGGTTGGCGATGGAATGTGGGCTTTGCGGGAGGAGAAGATGCAGAATGATGATGTCCAGGGTCCTGATGTGAGCATTAGGCAGGCGATGGGAGGAAAGACTCTGTGCCTATGAAGCAAGGGAGGGCAGGGGGCGATACAACAGAGAGTCTGGACAGAGCTATAACCTGAGTGGGGCAGAAGAGATAGGGCTCAAGGGAACTCAAGGCCAGCTTCATGGGTCTTCAACCCATGCGTCTCACTGGGATCCCCCGCTTAGAAGGGCCCAGTGTTTGGCTTATTGCTCTACTAGCCATCTTGAAATCTAGAATGATTTTGTCTTTGAACTTGAGTTTGGTAAGCAAAAACAATGGAGCCTTCCATGAGCACGGCAGATATGTGCGAACCGTGTGCCCTCTGTTCTTTGACTCCCTTTCACACAGAGCATTAGGGATGCCCCAGGAGCACTGAATTCCAGGGGACACAGCATGTGTGGCAGTGCAGTGAGACACAAAATGAGTACAATGTAAGCATGTTATGGGAGCTATCTGCTTTCAGTCTCACTGAGCCCCAAAATTCCCTATGCCTGTTCCATATCAACATGGCTCCCACTGAGTAAGTGGGGCACTGACTGCCCTGGAAAACCACACTGTCCATTCAAATCAGCTTACTTTAAATGCAGAAGGAAGGCAATGATATTCTAACAGAGCCACCAAGGAACCCTTTTTTATCCATGTTGCTTCCCTAGAAGAGCCAACCATTTATGCTGAAAATCACAACAGGGGCAAAGGGACAGGGTAACTTATGATTCATTTTATTTTGAGTTTTCCCTTCCTTACTAAATTGAAGGTGGAGAGCATTGGTAGGATGTGCACATATCAAATACACCACAGTTTGTTTTGTTCGATGTTTCTGTGCTTTTGGTAAGAATGAAATACCTATACACATATGAGCTACAAAATACAAATTATGTCGTTTTGGTGATTCTACATGTGAATTAATGTTCTTATAGTTACATTTCATACTGGCACTGCACAATATAAAATGAACAATAAAATTCATGCTAATAACTTAGAGTTTAAAATTTCCTTTCCTTCGAACAACATTTAATAGCAAATAAAAATACTATGAGAGTGGAAATGTAAAGTGGTACAGACATAATCTAAACATAACCTTAGCATATGATCCAGCAGTCACTCTCCTACGTATTCACCCAAATGAACAGAAAACTTATGTCCACACAAGAACCTATGTATGAGTATTTATAGCAACTTTATTCATACTGCCAAAATGAATAGAAGTGACCAAGATACCCTTCAATAGGGAAACAGATAAAAAATTGCAGTACGTCTTATATCCATACAATGGGATATAATTCAGTGATAAAAAGAAATGAGCTCTCAAGCCACAAAAAGACATGGAGGAATTCTAAGTGCATATCGCTAAGTGAAAGAAGGCAGTTTGAAAAACCTATATATTGTATAAGTTCAGCTATATGATGTTCCGGAAGAGGCAAAGCTATAGTGTCAGTAAAAAGATCTGTGGTTGGCAGGAGTTTGGGAGTAGGAGGAGAAGGGAGGGATGATAAGTGGAATACAGGGACATTTAGAGCAGTGAAACCATTCTGTATGATTCTGTAATGGTGACTATATGACAGTACATGTTTGTCAAAACTCATAAAATACACACCACAAAGAGTGAACTCTAATGTAAACTTTGTATTTTAGTCAATAATGTGTCAATATTGGCTCATTAATTATAACAATTGTACGATGCAAATGCAAGAGTAGAGGGGGGCATGTGGGGGCTCTCTGTACTTTCTGCTCAATTTTTCTTTAAAATAAATTAAGCCTGTTAATTAAAAAATTAAAGAAGGTTGAGGAAACCCTGGTCTTACACCATACTGACTTGTGGGTTAAGAAGCGACAGGGTAGAGAAAATGATGTCCACTCTAGAAAGATCTCAGGATGACCGAGGGGCCTCTTTGTTTTGGGTCTCTTTCTTTGTCAACATCAAGGACCCAGTCCTGTGTCAGCTTCTCCGTTGGGCACTGCCTGGACTTCAGGTGGGCTTTGTGAGAGCTGGTGCTCAGGTGTGCTTTGCTGATGGATGCTCAACCCCTGCTCTGCCCTGCCTTTGGCTTGCTCCTTTTCAGAATTTAGGAGCCATATGTGCTCTAAATTGACAGAAGGTAGTGAGTGACATTTCTCCCTGGGTAACCAAATAATTGTTAGCATTATCAGAAAAGAGACTTTAGTATCATCTCTGCCACTCATTGGGTAACCTTAACCAAGTTGCTTCACCTCTCTGGGACTCATAGCTGACCTATGTATAAAAGGGACATAGTGGAGGGAGACAAGTTAGGTCATTTCCCAAAACATAAGTGGGGCTTCTCTGATTAAAGACAGGGAAAGATAAGAGAGGAATAACCTATAGCCCCAAACCACCACTCACCTGTCCCATTGACCCCACTGGTGAACTTGAAGCTCCAGAATGCCTAGAAACCTCAGGGCACATAGAACACAATTCAAAAATCCCTACCTGGCCCATCTCTCTCATTTTAGAAACAGAAGAGCAAGGGGCTTGTTCAAGGTCACACAAGGAGTAAGTGGTCATGATGGAATTTGGACCCAGGTCTTCTGACTTCTAGTTCAACGCTCTTTCCTCTCACTGTTTTTCACGCTGTGAATCACACTGTGGCCACTTTTTGTTTATTGAGTGGAAAACACCCTACCAGCCCAAACATGAGCTCTGCCCTCTGGAAATAGAAACAGCAGCCCACGCACAAATCATTGCCACCTCCTATGCAGTGGCACCCACACAGGGTGCCCGCAAGATGATCTTGCCCTTCGAAAGAAAGAGGAGATTGTTTGTGTTTATAACTAAGTATGAGATTCTGGAGGTACCTAGAGCCTCTGATAAAAGTTTGTCAGGGATTTGAATGAGCCATTAGTAGAGTCTTAGGCAGCGTTAGCATTTGTCCCCTGTGTTGGCACAGTGCTGGGCTGAGTTGTGCAGCCTTGTATTCTTGTGACCTAGGTCTTTCATGAGTATTGGTGGTATCTCCACTCCATAGTTAGACATTTCCCCTACACCTAGCTTGCCATTCTGTATACAGTCAGTGTTTAGTTAATAGTGCTCAATCATGCTTCTTCTCAAGGCCATTGTACCTTTTTTTCTACTCATAAAATGGAAAGAGGAGCAACGTCAGAAGACAATTCCCAAGGCAGCAAAATTTTGAACCTTTCAGGAAGGACAGGACTCCACTTCACTTGGCATGGCATAGGTGAAAAGGGGCTAAGTTGGCAGCCAATCTGAGCTACTACAAAAACACAGCTATCTGTGGGGAGCTTGACTGTGCTGCAGGCACGGTGCTGAGCTCTGCAGGTGCATGATCTCCAGGAATGTGGCAAACAACCTTGGATGAACTTCCTCCTGTCTCATTGTATAGATGAGGGATCTGAGGCTCTGAGACGGGAAATGGCTCAGATGAAGCTTTGGGGCTACCACTAAACACAGGTCTAGCGGACTCCAAAGCCCAAGTTCATAATCTCCACGTCAAGGTGACCAAGAGCAACATAACTGGGTTTTGAAAGACCCTATGAGTAGAAAAAAATAGCTTGTGAATCACATAGGCATGGTCTTTGCCCTGCTGCCCACTTCTCACGCAGTCTCTTTTTTTATTACTGATTTGAGAGAGAGAGAGAAACATTGGTTTGTTGTTCCACTTACTTACACATTCATTGGTAGATTCCTGCACATACCCCTGACTAGGGATTGAACCTACAACTCTGGTGTATTGGGATGACACTCTGACCAACTGAGCTATCTGACCAGGGCAGCCTCTTAAAGAATTTAGACAGGACACCAATTGAAACAGATAGAGAGTGTGGAGCCAATGAATTTGTAAGCCAGGCATATTAACATGGCTCAGAGACCTTTGGGAGCAAGGGGAGGGGGGTGTTGGCTGATACATTAACACAACCAGAGTTGGGGTCATGAATACATAAAACTGCAAAGTTTATCCCAAAGGTCTTTAAATTGGGAACATTGTGATCCTGCTGAACAGAGGCAAGCATGATGAACTCAAGCTTTCCCAGAGTCCCTTGGGGCTCTGAGATTGTAGTGGATGGTTACTCAGGAATCTCTTGGAGTCAGGCAGACATGGCATTCAATCCAAGACCCATATCCTTCACTTAATAGCTGAGGGGTTTGGGGCAAGTTACTTAAGCCTTTAAACTTCAGTTTGCCCTCTGTATCTTGGGAATAATAATAATGCCTACTCCAGAGGGTTGTAAAATTAAACAAGATTCTTGCTGAGCGTTTAGCATAATATCTGGCATATTGTAAGCATTCAATAAATAGTTGCAATTATTGTGATTATATATTTAATATTCCCCAGGTTCAGTTTCTCATCAGGTTTAATAAAATCCTTCAGATAGCTGAAGTGACTGAACTCGTCCCTTTAGGGACCAAGCCAACTCGGCCCAATGCACAACTTTGCTCTTGCTCTCTGTTTCACACTTGCTTTGTAGTGTTGTGTATCTGGAGGCCTTCCTGAAGCCCCCTGGTGGAAAGGTGATTGTCTTGGCTCTTTCTAAGGATAGGCTGGGTGGTAGCTCAGAAAGAAAATTACCCAGCCCTGACAGGAGTGTCTCAGTTGGTTGGGTGTTGATCCACAAATCAAAAGGTCACCGGTGTGATACCCAGACAGGGCACATGCCTGGGTTGTGGGTTTGGTCCCTGGGTTTGATGTTCCTCTCCCCTCTTTCTCGCTCCCTTTCCCTCTCTCTAAAAAAAGTGAATAAAGTCTTTTTAAAATTAAAAATGTTTTTTTAAAAATGAAAAGTATCCAGAACCCAGAATCTTTTTTCTTTTTAAATAATCACCTGAGGATATATTTATTGATTTAAGGGAGAGAGAGAGAGAGAGAGAGAAACATTGATATGAAGGAGAAACAGTGATCAGTTGCCTCCTGTACACACATTGACCGGGGATCAAACTTGCAGCTTAGATGTGTGCCCTGACCGGGAAATGAACCCGCCAACTTCTGGTGTGTGGGACGATGCTCCAACCAACTGAGCCACATGGCCAGAATCTTTAACTTTCCTAAAAAACCATCGAAGCTGCCAGAATATCCAAAACCATAATCATCTCTAAAGTTCCCTTTTGCCTTCCCACAACTATAGACTCTGTTTGAGCTAGATTACTTTATGGGAACTTAGAAGTCGTCCAATCCCAGCTCTTCATGTTACAGATCAAAACACAGTCCTGGATAAAGGGTGGAACTTTGACTAGAACAACCGATTATCAGATTTGTAAGATAATCAACAGCACCACGAAAGGCTGAGAATGAGACCAAGTCAAGAGATTTTCTGGATCTGGTCACCTCTAAACACCCCGAACATCCCCAAAGCTGTGGCATCCTGAAGACAGTTCAGAAAGGCTCTAGGCTCTCAGTGTTTTTCCATCTCCGTCTCTCTTGGCGGAGCCTTCTCTGTGTCTCTGTCTCTCTTTTTTTTTATCCTCACTCAGGACAGGCTTATTGATTTTAGGGTGAGGGGAAGGGAGGGAGGGGAGGGGGAGAGAAACATTGCTCAGTTGCCTCTCCTGCGCACCTTGATGACCTCGACTGGGGACCGAAACGGCAACCTAGGCATGTACCCTGACTGGGAATCAAAACCAAACCCTTTCATTTTACAGGACGATGCTCCAATGAGCTGAGCCACATTAGCCAGGGTGAGCTTCTCTCTTGCACACGTGGCTGTGGCGCTAATTCTGGCATGGACTCATGGTCACAATACAGTCAACTCCTTTTCTATTCTCTTGTGCTGGTTGGACTCAGTGTCCCTGGAAAAGTTAAGTAGCAGCGTTCCCAGGTCAAAATAAGGGAGCTTGGATTCCCAGAGCAGTTCTCACAATTCTGTCAGAGGTGCTTGTTATGAACAAATAAATCAGAATCAAGTCAGAGAAAACAGGGATCCAAATCAGAGAGATGGGGACAGGCCTGTGGGGAAGGAAGGAGAAGGGGCAGGGACCATATCTGCATGATGCACTGCGCTGTTTATAGCGATCACACTTGATTCTCAATAAATTTACACTGAATGAGGCAATGAAGGGAGGGAGGGAAAGAGGAAAGGAGAGAGGGAGGGAAATGCAGCCTATTAGATCACTTGGAGAACTAGACTAGGAGCGGTAATCTGGTCAAAGGGCCATTTAGGCATGTCCGGGAAAAAGGAAAGTAGCACACATGGCACCTCCAATGTGTCCCAGATCCTGTGCTTGGCCCTTCCATGTGGCACATCACGGAATCCCCAGTAGCACCCTATGCCACAGGCATTGCCAGTTTCACAACTAGGGATACTGAGACTCAGAATAACGTTAGTGTTTAGACAGAGGGGAAGCCTTCTTGGAAAGAGTCCACACTGATGAACTCTCCTCCTCGAGATTTCTTGTATGCTGAGTCTCCTCCATTTGCCTCCACTCCCTGCTAAATTCATCATACGCCCCTCTCTTCTGCCCCATCGCTTGGGATGCTGACTTCTAGGGAGTATATCACCCAGACCCCCTTGCTCTGGCCTTCTATTGGGAGGCATTGGTTAGAGATTAGAAAGCAAGAGGGAGAGAAAAGTTGGAGAATTTATTCTTTTGCTTTCTCTCTGCCTTGCAATCCTCTACGGCTATGGTTTTTGTCAGAGAGCCCCTCTCTCGTCACTTTGGTTCTGTCCAGGCTCTGGTAACAACATTCCCTCCCCTGCCCCCAACAGCCCACCATTGCTTCCTCACTATTGCTAAGTCCTAGATGCTTCACTGTCCCTTTGTGGCTCCCTGAACTTTGCCTATATCCCTGTAAATAGTACTTTCATTCAATTCTCTTCAGTTAAACCCCTTTGAGTGACATGCTCTTCTCCTTCTCTGTGCCTTCATTCACTTGGTTTCCAAAATATGTAACAGAGTCTCCTTACTTTCTTCCAATCCAGAACTTCCCAAACTTCCATACCATCCCCCCCCTGCCCACCACCCTACTCCTCCCAGAAGTCTTCTCTGTCTACTTGCATGCACAACAACCCTATTTTTCCCACTGCTAGGTTGACTTCAGGGCTGAGGGTTCCTGTTCTATTGTCCTTGTGGTTCTAGGACCCAGTGACTTGTCAACCTCATCATCTTTGCAGGATAGTAAGTTTTTTAGCAATCAATCGTTAAATCACAAACATGTTTTGCTGGCAGGAACCTTAGGGGTCATTTCATTCCACTTCTTTTTCTACAGATGAGGAGATGGAACCTCAGACAGGGAAATGGTTATGTTCATGGGCACCAGTCACGTAGAGCCAGCCCCAGAGCCTAGCCTTCCAGCTACTTCCTCATACTCTATTGTTGCACTTAGTAGGACCTCAATATGCTGATGGCTCACCACTTGATTTTTATCTCTAACCTAGTTCTCTTCCTAAAACTCCTAACTTGTAAATCTTACTCCCACTCAAAGTCTCCACTTAGTAGACATCTCAATGTGTCCAAAGCTGAGCTTGGAGAAAGTTGATGTGTGTGAGTGTTTGTGCCTGGTGTCTGGGGCTGGGGAGCAAGTACTCACCACATGTTCACTTTCTTTTCACTAGAAACACTGTTCTAGCAAATACTTGTGCTGAATGGATTGCACTGAGCAAAAGAAGGTTCGTGTGCTTCTACAGTGCTCTTTGTCCTTTGTGATTTTTAAAGTATTTCTCCTACTGAAATTGTCCGAATGCAAGGGCTGAAACGTGCATCCCTAAGCGGGAGCTTTACAGGTGATTGGCCAGAGATCAAGTGTGCACAAATGACCTTCACTAATGCTAAAACCCTCTCTCCTGCGAAGATAACCAACAATCAGCTGCTTTTAGGTAAGACTGCACCAAGTCAGAAAAAATAAAACCAGGTCAGTGGCAATGGGACTGTGTGAGCCCTTCAATTTGCTGTGGTGGGAGATTACACATTCGGTGTCCCTAAGAGTCATTCCACCTTGTTCAGAGGCCAACTCAGTAGGGAGGTGCCTGTGATATGCAGTCCTTTCAAGTAATATCTTTGGAATTGGAGATTGTGTTTCTCATAAGATAATTCCTCCTTCTCTGATTTCTGCAGCTGAGCTCTCTTATGCACTATGAAGAAAGAGCGAAACAATCAGGAACTGTGCTGAGGTTGTACGTGTCAGCCTCCAACCTACTGTCTGTCAGGCTGAAGGCGGACCATCAGCTGATGAACAACTCAAAAAGTCTTCTTGGCCTTTATCTGCTTCCCTTTATTCATCCCCAGGAAATAGGGTGTGTTAGATTGATTATATTTTAAACTTCTTTGAATGGAAATTAGAAATGAAGCAGAGAAGAAAAAAAGGGAAGAAGAAGAAGCAGTCAATTTCTTAGTGACAAGCTGAGTCCGCATTTTGTGGCCCTGCATTTCGCACTATTGATCATGCTATCAGGTCGAGGCATCTTGCTTCCTGAAGACATTTTCCATAGCAGCCTAAACAAACTTTAATTTTTTCTGAGATGAAAGCTCTGTTTTTCCCATGAGAAGTTCTTCTTCCAGACCAGAAGCTAAAGGGGATTTTGCCTCATGCCTACATTGTACCCCCATAGAACCTGGGCCAGAAGTGAGAGTGGACAGGGACAAGAAGACATGGTCCCTTGAACAGGGATAAAGGGAAAAACCCGAAAGTCTATTCCAGTTTGAGAGGGAAGCTCAAACAATACAATGTGTAATCAACCACTCTAAAACATGGTGGCTTAAACCCCAATAAATTCAATTGAAAAATAAAATAAAATAAAATGTAGTGGTTTAAAACTAGCAGCATTTATTAGTTCTCACAGTTCTGTAGGTTTACGGTGGGGTTGGTGGGGGGACTTCCGTTGGTCTTGCAGCAATGTCCCAGGCAGCTGCATTTAGCAAGCAGGTCTTCAAAGCCCTGCCTTAGCTGCAACAGCAGAAAAGGCTGGGCTCCTCTCCTCATGTGGTCTTTAGTCCTCACGGAGACTGGTCTGTGCTTCTTCATATGCCAATGGCAGTGTCCCAAGAGAGTAAAACTAAAACTTGCAAGGTCCCTTAAGAGCTAACCCAGAAGGTCTCACAGTATTACTTCTTCTACATTGTATGCGTACATGCAAGTCATAATGGCAGCCCAAGCTCAAGAGGTGGGAAAATAGATTACCTCCTGATGGAAGCACCTGCAAAGTGTTACAGCAAAGAGAAATGAGCCCAGGGCAGGCATGATTTACCAGTGGCTATTGTTGTAACAATCTACCACATATAGCACTTGCCAGGTCCTGGAATACTGGAGCCAAAAGGGACCAGGTAGGGACCCAGGGCTCTTGACTTCTAATCCAAGCCTCCTCCCACCAAACCAGTTATTCCAAGCAATTGCTCTGAACGGTCAGGAGATTCGAGCACATTGTGATGCTGAATGCGGCTTCCAGCACCAACCTATCAAATGTGGAAGTCCACCTTCTCCCATGAGCGAGTCGGGCTTCCTCCAGACCTTCCTCAGGCTTTGCACACCGTTTTTATACATGTTGTAGTCTCAACATATTCTCCATAAGTTTTAACAGGTTGATGAACGAAATGTTTTTCTGCAAAGACACTGAATAAGAGAGCACAGACTTCAGTAGAGGGGGGCATGTCTAGGAGAGCAGAAATTTTCAAAAAAGAGTCCATGAAGTCACAAACAGTCACAGATAGTTTACTTAGCATGGCCATTCATGGCTAACTAAATATTAGAATCCCAGGAAAAGATCCTTCTTCCCTGCTCACCCGACGCTTAGCCCTACATTTAAGGTCCTAGGGGAGAATCCGTTTCTTGGTTCTTCTAGACTCTGGTGTTTGCCGGCATTCCTTGACTTGTGGTTGCATCACTTCGATCTTTGCCTTTACAGTCACATCGTCCCCTCCTCTTCTGTTCGTGTCACTTCCCTCCCATGAGAACATTTACGGTGGCATTTAGGGCCCACCTGAATTATCCAGGATAACCTCATTTTAAAATCCTCAATTACATCTGCATAAATGCTTTTCTTTACCCCCCAAATAAAGTAACATTTGCAGATTCCAGAGACTAGGATGTGCATGACTTTTGAGGGGCCATTTTTCCACCTATTATACCACCTCATTATACAGATGGGAAACCCAAGGCTCTGCAAGGCGAGACAACCTGCCCCACATTTTGGAGAGAGCAGAGGGAGAGGCAGGCTTCCAACTCCAGGGGCTGAACTCAGCCCACTGCTCCTTCCAATCCAGCAAACTTCACCCCCGAGAAAAGCAGGATGAGAGAAGGCCCCTGCTGAGGAGGACGCCCTCACAGCGAGAGTCCCCTTTAGAGGGACTGAGCACAGCAGGT
The DNA here is from genome assembly GCA_004026545.1 of Mormoops blainvillei. Classification (NCBI taxonomy): domain Eukaryota; kingdom Metazoa; phylum Chordata; class Mammalia; order Chiroptera; family Mormoopidae; genus Mormoops; species Mormoops blainvillei. The sequence continues at coordinate 10,614 of PVJD01012888.1, read as the reverse complement.
CAGCAAGCACAGCGTGGTGAGAGAACCCCGTTATCATCTACTGGAGGTGACACCAGAGATTCGTGCTTGGAAGTGAGAAATGTGACATGAGCCGCAGACCCAGAGAAGCCATGTTGGGAAATGTCTCGGGTGCAAAGTCCAGGGCTGCTGGAATAACCCCGTGGTGATTCCGCTCAGCATGCTGAGGCTGGAGACACTGTATCTCTTCATGAATGAAGCAGTGGACATGGAAGAACTTGCCAGTTCTTGTTCAAAGAGACCCTGGGAGGTAACTGGACTCTGAAGATGGGGGCCTGCACCATGGTCTGGACCTGGGCCTGCAGCGGTGGGGGGACAGGGCTGGGACTCTGGCAGGTGCTTTTCTGTTTGAGGAGGTAAAGCCTTGCTTCAGGAGCAAGGAGAAGGCAGGGTGACCAGCTCACCCTGGTTTGCATGGGACTCTTCGCGTTTAAGCGCCGAAAGTTCCACCTCCATGGATCCCTTTGTTTCTAGGCAACCAGAGACAGCTGGTTCCAGCACTCATTTGGGTATAATGAACACCTGTGAATGTATTTCAGGTGACAAGGCCACAGCCACAGCTCCACCTCCTCGGGGAAGGGAAAGGGCTGTCTCTGGAAACTGCCCCCAAAGAGGTATTATAAGGAGAGATAGATGCACTTGCTGCATGTGAGTTTTCTGCCCTAACGGAAACTCCAAGCAGCTGTGGTTTTGACATAATAGAAGGTCATTTTTCTTCCACTTCATAGCCCGGGCTCGCCTCGTTCGGAGCTGGTGTGGCGGCTCTGTGGAGCAGTGGGCCCACGTTCTTCCTCTCTTACTGCTCCACCATTCCCCGATGTCGCCCTTGTTGGCATGAACCATCACATTCAGACCCTCATTGTATCTTGGGTGGCTTCTCCGCTCTCCCAATCCCCCATGTAAAGAATTCCCTACATTAAATTCCCTCTCACTAAGTGTCTAAGACTAAAGTTTCCGCTCTCCTGATTGGATGTCAACTTACAGAGCCTGAGACCTGAAAATGGTAAGAACCATGGAGAGAGGAATGGGTAAGGGAAGGCCACAAACAGCCACTGAGACACGCCTCAAGAAGGGAGACAGGACAGAGGGCCCCGGGCAGTCAGGGGCTAGATCCAAGAGAGAGGGACGTCTTGCCTGTGTTGCTCATGAGTAGGTCCTTTGAGCTGGGAGAGGCTGCAGAGTCTCAGCCTCGAAGGAGGCTGTACCACTGGGCTCTGAGCGGAGGCTCCCAACTAGAAGTGGACTCAAGGGCAATGGGCAGGGCCAAGCTGGGGTGAGGAGGAGGGGGTAGGGGGTGGTGGTACTCAGCTGACTGGCTGGAGGAAACAAGAGTAGAGGCCAGGAAGGATCAAGAAGGGGCAAGCAATGGAGCACTTAAGAAACCTACCTGGAAATCCAGGACTTTGGAAAGAGAATGGAAGAGCTGTAGAGTCCACAAAGGGAAGTGACAGATGCCTGGGTGATGAGGTCTGTCAGCAGGAGTTATCAGTTCACGTCCCTCTTATGGTCTGAACTGTGCCCCCCAGATGCTTATGTTGAAGTTAACCACCAGCATCTCAGAACCTGATTGCATTTGGAGACAGGACCTCTAAAGAGGTAATTAAGGTAAAGTGAGGTCAGAAGGGACAGTCCTAATCCAACCTACCTATTCCCATTATAAGAAGAGGAGATTGGAATATAGACACACTCAGGGGGAAGACCAAATTAAGACACAGTGAGAGGACAACCATCCACAAGCCAAGGAGAGAGGCCTCCGAGGAAGCCAAGCCTGCCAGCACCTTATCTCAGACTTCCAGCTTCCAGAACTGTGAGAAAGTATATTTCTGTCATTGAAGCCACCTAGCATGTGGCATTTTATTACAACAGCCCCAGCAAACTAACACAGTCCCTTATTTACCGAAGAATTTTCTTTAAAAAAAATTTTTTTAAAGATTTTATTTATTTTTAGAGAGAGGGGAAAGGAGAAAGAGGGGGAGAGAAACATTGATGTGTGAGAGATACATCAATTAGTTGCTTCTTGCACACCCCCAGCTGGGGACCTGGCCTGCAACCCAGGCATGTGCCCCGACTGGGACTCAAACTGGCAACCTTCTGGTTCGCAGGCCAGCTCTCAATCCACTGAACCACACCAGCCAAGGCTTCACAAATGCATTTTCAATCCTTCTCAACAACTTTATCTTGGAACACTTTACCTGATCAAAACTTTCTTTTTCTTTTTCTCTTTTTTCTTTTAAATTTTAAGAAAATTGAGAAATACATAAAAGTCTGAATTATGCAGAATTAACTTTAAAAATATTTTTGTTTCAAGCATTTTTGATAAAATAGTTAAAATATTACAAATATGGTTAAAGTCCCTTTTACCACAAGCCTTTCCTCTTCTCTTCAGTGCCAATCACTACTAAGGAACTGATGTGCATTCTTTCAATCCATGTGTCCACGAGAAACATTTGGGACTGGTTTGCATGGGTTTTTAATTTTTTGCAATCACGCTACATGTCTTGTGAACCTTGGCTCTACCATTTCCTAACCTCGTGTTTAGCATTTCCAGAGTATAACGGGAAAACTGAGGCATAAGAAGTCATGACAACGGGCACAGGGACCAGAAAAGCACACAATGCTCTTGAATAAAATGGCAACGAAAGTCATTCCCTATAGATCAAATCAAAGAGAATCTTACGTTGGGGCTGAATCTTTAAAACTTGCTAATTTCCACCCTGGCTGGTGTGGCTCAGTGGGTTGAGTGTTCACCTGCAAACCAAAAGGACGCCAATTCAATTCCCAGTCGGGGCAAATACCTGGGTTGCAGACCAGGTCCCCAGTTGGGGGCCCGCAAGAGGAAACCGATTGATGTATCTGTTTCTTTCCCTCTTTCTCCCTCTGTTCCCCTCTATCTAAAAATAAATAAATAAAAAAACTTTAAAAACTTACTAATTCCTGTCTTTAACACAGAGAAAAATATAGGCTCTAAATTTTCAGGAAGCAACAATATCAGGCTAGATTTTCATACCATTGTCATTTTCCATGAATTTATTTTTATAATTACCTCCTATTTAAGGTGAGTGATATTGGTCTTTCATTTGTGACACTAGAATGAAGTTGTCCTATAAAATAAAATTAATTGTAAAATATGGATTTGAAATAAAAATATTAAGCCAATAATGTACACATGGCAAGTGAATATAGAGAATTAGTGAAGGGCGTTCGTGAATAGGATTTTGTGAAAAGCCAGATACACAATAAGCATGCCTCTGTCTCCCATTGTGGAACGCTCAGACTGTCTGGTGCTGTGGAATGAGTTCTATACATTATTTGTCGTAATCCTACAACAACCCTCGAGAAGAGATTCTTAGTTGCCGTTTGCAAATTAGGAAACTGAGGCCCGGCCCATATTTGAACTGACTCCAGCACTCCTGTGCCTCAGCTATGCCTACAACCTTGGAGTCTTGTCTTGACCTGTGAAATGGGGTTTAAAGACACCTAGTCTGATGAATTCAAAGGGCCTTTAGAAGTCAGGATAAAGGCTGGGATGAGAACATGCTTTGAAGCCTGTGAAATGCTGTCCGGACGCTTCCACGGGCTTGTGGCTGGTGCGGAAGGGCCCACTCTTGGTTCGATGCTCTGCTGTTGCCATCTTGAAATTCTTACCATTTTCACCTGTGATCATGTTTGTACGTGAAGTCCAGTGGGACCGGGAAGCATGCACAGGAGACGTGGACCTCTGCTCACGTGAGGTCTCCCTCCCCTCTCGGGTTCCTAGTTCCTGGGCCCTGTCTCGCCTTCCCTCCCCACCCCACCTTAGAATGGCTGCTGCCCTTTCCGCAGCACATCAGTGGGCCATGCTCTGCTGTTACTCTGCTCTGGCCTGGGTGCAGGCAAGGAGGGTTGGAGTAGGGACAACTAGAGACAGCTTCTGTCTCACACAGAACGAGGTGTGTCTGTCTTCCTGGGCTTGTTTGTACACAGCGGAGCATGGACCCCTCACCCACCCTCCATCTAGGGAGTGAGGGTATCCTGGCGCCAAGGTTGCAATCCCTGGGGCAGCTGGCCCAAAATAAGTGGAGATAGGCTTCCCCAGCCCGGGCCGGGCCCCACACATTATGTAGCCAGCCTTGAGCTCTGAATAAGTTCAAGGAAGCATTTGATGTGTGTGGCCATGTGGAAAAGCAAGAATCCAAAGGGGAATCCAGGAGGGAGGAACATTGTTTATTTAGAGAAGCCTCAAGGGGCAGGAAAATCCACACAGACATGGCAGAGTGCAAATGAGAGAGGCCAAACCTAACTCTCTGCTCACAGCCATGAAGTCTTGATGTGTCTGGTTTCTGCATTTGTGAAATGAGGAGACTGGACTGGAGGAGAGGCCTGGGTCACATTCTGGTTTCTGGTGATAAAATCTATGGACCTTCTCCCCAGAAAAGTGCCCAGACCCTCAATATTTTGCATGAAACTTCAGAACACCACAACCTGTGCAGAAACCCATGCACAGACCACAGGACTCTGGGCAAGGAAGTCCTGGACTGGAGTCTCAGAAGGCCCTTCCAGCACCTAAACCAGCAGGAAGGGGCACACCGCCTACGAAGGCTCAGGGCATGGGAGGCTGGCTGAGATTTTCAAGCACCCAATGAGACTGAGAAGAAAAAAACCTTAAAAATGAGCAAGAGACCTGTGAGAAGGGTAGCGTAAAGAAGATGGTGGAGTGTGTGCAGGCTACAAAAGCTTCCTGGGAAACCAGGCAGTGAGTTATAAAAAGAAAGAAAGAAAAAAAGCAAAGAAAACAGAGCCCATACTCGTAGAGTAGAAATTGATGACTTAGCAGAGAAAGACATGGACAAGGCTTGGGGAGGCTGCAGGAAATAGGAGAATTCTGTGAAACGGAGCTGACTCATGAAATGTTTGCACTAACGGGCCTCTGGGGGGCTTACCTAAATTCCACAGTGGGAGTGACAGCTGCTAGCCTGGTCTCTGATGGGCCACTGATTGATTTCTGGGGCCAGCTGGCCAACGTGCTGGAAAGAAAGAGTGAGTACACACTGTCTCCAAAGAAAGCAGCTCCAGGGCCTTGGGGAAAAGGAAAGAGGGAGGAGGAGAAGGAACAGTGAAAGTGAGTGAAGCGGTGAATGGCGTGGCCTATAGGCTCGAGTTCAGAAAGGAAGACCAGGGTGCGGGGCAATGGGCAGAGAACTGACGTGTCCAGCGGGGAAGTGGGCACCCACGGAGAGGGCAGAAAGGAAAATGGGCATTTCTGATGTTCACCAGAGACCTGATAAATAAATGACTTTGTTTGTGGGAGAAGATGTAAATACTTGAGTTACCCATTTCACAATTTAATTGCATAATTTGTCAAAAATTAACAACCGGTACAAAACAAGACCGAATGTTATTCATGGACACCTGAATCGAAAAAGAAGGCTCTTCGAGGAGTTGACCAGGCTGAACCCACGAGTGGAATTATTTTTCCAGAGTGTGGGCCCCCTGGGAGCGAGAACCACAGGCCTGGAAGAGCATTTAGAATCAGACCTGGGTTTAAGTCTATACTTTGCCACTATTAGCTCTGTGATTGCAGTGATTTAAGTTATTTAAATTCCAGTTTCATTATTTGTTAAAGAAGAAAGTAACGTTTGTGGTGCCTGTGCACAGGGTGGTTTACTGACTCTATGGAAAAAATGTGTGCATAATAGCTTTGTAAACTATAAATCACTTCCAATGGAAGACTCTGTTTCTTTGTTCATTTATTTGTTTATTACACATCCAATGCCACCATTATCCCAGCTAAACAATAAGTGTTTGCACAAAGTTAAGGTCAAAATACTATAATAATTCAGGCCACATTGTCCTTCACTTTATTACTGTTATCAGCGAAACATGGGCTGGAAGGAAGCCTCATCCAATCATTCTTTCAGTTCTTGATCCTTTTATTGGATTCAGCATTCATTCCACACGTGATGGTGAGACCCCACTGAGGGCCAGACGTCTTACAAGTCACCAGGAGACTGAACGTGGCATTTTCTGTCTCCAGAAAGCTCAACAAGGGAAGAAGGAACTTTCCCCATGTTCCTTTACCTCCATTCACATTGGAGCTCATCTAAGTTTAAGTTTTGACGAGCCAACGCAGGTTCTAGAGAGTAATTTAGCTTCTGCCTGGGCCACCGCTGGCTCTCCTCATTTCCGTTTTCCTGAGACCCTTCTCAGTTTTCTGCTTAGGGTGTAAAGTAACCCCATCTTTGGAAACGCCACTTAAAATTTTTTTTTTACAGTTATAGAATTTGATACCTTCTCCTTGAGCGGCAAACTCCTTAAAGGCTAAAGGGACTTTCTCCCGAATTAACTTGAACTCTAAATCCCATGGCTCCAAATACACCGGAGTGCTAAGTCACAGGGGCCTGTCATTGCCCTTGGGGGAGCACAGTGCATCAACCTTTCTCCTGAATCCTGCTCCGTCCTCCGGGTAACTTCCAGCACCGGAGCTGGGAACACGAAAAGCTGAGTGAGGACCACAGTTGGTGGGTCAGTCGTGCCTTTCGGAGGCTGATCACAGCTGGATGGGGAAGGTCACAAGGCGGGGGGTGGCACAGAAGTGAGGAGCGGGAGCCTCTGTCCCTGGGTACCACATGCTGTGGAGACAACACTTAATCGCCAAGTCTTGTTGTTGCCTGCAAGCCTGGGAACTATTTGTTTAAAAAAAGAATTGATCGGTAACACCCCGAGGCCAGCTCCTCCCCAGTGAGTATCTCATCCAACTCAGTTGCCCGCTGCTCCCTAGTGTGGTTCTTCCCCGTCTCTAATCCCTCCATTACACCACAGTGAGGTTTTTATTGTTCTTTATTTCTAAGCAAAAGCTCTCCTGAGTCTGGTACCTTCTGCAAGCACGCTTGTACCCGTCTACATACCCTTCGGTTTATCCCAGACAAGCTTGTCTCAGGCGCTCTTTTTCCCCTCTCTCCCGAGACACGACAACCGGCTTATGGCTTTTCAACAGCCGTTACACTTGGGTTAGTGGCTTGCTGACACCACTAAATGTCACGGAGGCTACAGGCAGAAGAACAGCAGTGTGGGACCGAGACAGAAGCACTCCACCCTTAGCATACAGACCACATGATGCACCGATTCCAAGCGTGACTGTCATGTGATACCATGTGGGTAGTTCCTTACTCTGTCTCCATGCTTAAAAGCTCACCTAATCCCAAGCTGGGGACAAACCTATTAGAGAGTCAGGTTTGTATTTTCTTGTCATGTCTTAACAGCACAAGAAGTTGTAGAAAAGGCACATGGGCTTCTGGGATCCTGTAAAACTGAGCTGGTCAATTTTCAAGATTCATGGGCTTTAAGCTTCTTCTTAAAAGAATGATCTTCATGTTTACTGTGTCTAACCAAACAAATTCCTCATTCTTCAGCAAACATTTCCTCCACATGCTGTCTCAGGGACATTTTTGTGGGTGATCCATCTATTGCTTTGATCTATGACACTACCATGGGGTGGTTTGTTGAAAGCAGGGATCTCATTCTCTGTAATCTTCACCAATACTTCCCCCAAATCTAAGAAACAACACTGTTTTCTTCGCAAACACAGCTGCAAGATACATTGACAAGATCCCCTTCCCACCAGACTGCCCCCACGCTCCCAGAAGAGAGTGCTGGGGCCATGCTGCCCAGATGGCAAAGCCACACCATCTCCTTCTACTTCACCGTCACCCACCTGGCAGCTGCTCCAGCTCCAACCACGCTCCGATTGCATTCTCTACCGCTCACTTCCCTCCATCTCCTGTTTCAACCTCTTATGATCACTGGGATCTGTCTCAAGGGCAAGCAACCCAAGGCCATGGTGGTGCATGTGGGTTGTAATCCTGGCATTGACATTCATGTTGTCCGAGTCGCTTCCCCTCTCTCTTCCTCTCAGCAACTTCATCAGTTGAGTGAGAGCAGTGAAATCAACAATCTTTCATTTCCAGCTCTCGAGGTCCTCTGTGGCATTTACTTTTGTATCTCCATATCATATCTAGAGGCTGCAATGACCAGCCCTTGGCTGGGTCTCCAGAACTCAGGAGTTCTGGAGAACCCTGACTTTCTACTGTGCCCTTTTCTGCCCATGCGTGGCCAGAGCTGATCCTGACCACCTGCATTCCCTGGTCTCTTCTCTCAGAGGATGAAGGTTTCTGGAAGCTGATCAGGTCCCAATTTTCTGCCTGGTTAGATCCTTGCAGATTCATACCCTTGAATCTGAGCTCACTGTTGCAAAGAACTGCATTTATGTATTCTTGAAGAACAATCATTGCATACCTCACCTTGTCTATTTCACTTTTATTTTTCTTACCCCAAGTTCCCGTCTCTAGCAGATGCCCTTGGTGTTGGAACCATATCTTCTCAGCTGGTGTCCTTTCCAGTCATGCTTCTGAATGCCCGCACCCAGCTGCCGGAGCCTGCTAAGCCCTCTCTGCCAGTGTGTGTGGAACGGTTCACTAATGCGCCTATAGGATGCATCCCTTGGAAGGAGCCCTAAACCAATGACTGAAGGAGGCTGGTAGATAAATTCCCAGGCTCCCTCACTTCTGTTGCAGGATAATTCTGAGAGCCGTGCTCTCTGATGGTTCCCAGGGCTCTCCACTGGACAAGCTTCCCACAGTGATCCCTGGCCAGAGAGCGCATCCATTCCTGGCTATCTTTTCTTCCCCATCTCACGCATCTGCTTCCTCACTGCTGCTTCCCGGAATCGGCTCCCAAATAAACTACTTGTCTCAAATTCTGTCTCAGAATCTGCTTCTGGGGATACCCACACCAAAACACCATCACTCCTCCATCTACCGCTCTCGTAGCTGATAATCTCAAATCCTATGCTGTGGAGAGCGTCGAGGCCAGCTGAGTTTATGTGAAGAGATGTATAACCTCATCTGCTTATCCCTGCATCCAAACCTTAGAACTTCCAAATCTATCCCTAAATCTTAGCTTTGGAAATGGAGGTGGGGGGGAGAAGGCCGGGCAAGCCCTGTCTACCTTTCCGTGGGAGTCCCTTCCACCAGGGTTCTTCTTCCAGTGCCCTTCTCCCTTCTTTCTACTGACTTCTTTCAGTATTTAACCTATTGGGAAAAATAATACAGCCTGCCCTGAACCTGTCCCATAGCCTATTGACCTTCCCTTCACTCTGAAGCTTCTCACTTAGAATCGTAATATGCTTCATTTTCATTTCAGTGCTGCCTGCATTTCCCTTCCTGCTCTGAGACCTGGTTTCTGCTCACATCACTCTGGGATGCCACTGTGAGGTCACTGATGGTGACTTGTTGTCCAAATCCATTGATTGTTGCTTGTCCTTGTCACATTTTTCTTGACCGTTCATCTTTTTTCTACTGTAACCTGTTTGTCATTCTTGGCTGCAGCTAATGTTGTAAAGCCCTGCTGTGATCACATTACTCTCCTGCTCAAAATTATTTGAGGACAAAAACATAAAAACATTTTTCTAACTCTTATACTACAAGTCCTCCACAAGTGGCCTCTAAACTTTTTAGCTTATCTTGCAAACCCTTCGCTATAGGCAGCTGGTCTGCAAATTAGCTCTAAGATCAGCCCATTTATGTCCATTATTGCCTTCCAGGATTTTCTAAGTCCAAGATGCCTCATTCTCTCTCCTTTCTTACATGAGCCATTCCTTGAGTCCCGGACAGGGCCATTCCTTTTTTGTTTATAGAGCCTTTTTCGTTTTCTCTCAGCCCTGCTTCTTTGTCTAAAGTCCCATGGGCCCTGGTCTGTGTTTCCTTACTTGGCTTTTTCTCTCATGGGTATGTGCTGTCTCTCCAATGAGGCAGGGACTGTGTAATACACGGCATTCCATGAATGTTTGCTGGTGTTGACAAAGATGAAACAGAGTGTCTGAGTCAGTTCTGAAGACATCATCTATTTGCCATCCTGTGCCTCCCTCTCTGGCAGAGGGATGATTGGAGACCCTTCACCATCGAGATGGCCAGCACACAGTGTGGGACCTCCCCACTCTTCACTCTTTGGGCACCACCCCAGGTTTATTCCAGCAGAGCCTGGCCTCAGCCTATTTTCTGTGACATTTCCTCTGGGGACTCTGGGAAGTGTGAGCCCTGTGTTATCTCTTAACGGGCAAGGGCAGGAAGGCCTCATGAGGAAAAACAAGGCCACCATGCTGATAAATGGCGGAGTTAGGATGAGAATTGATGTCTCCTACATCCCAATTCAGGATGCTCCTTTGTGGGGGCCTGGGTGAAAGTTCAACTTTGAATCACACAGCAGGAAATAGGAGACCACCTGTTATCTATGAAAAGATCGCAGCTTTGGAGGCCCTGGGTCTGTCACTCACTCTTTGATCTTAGGCAGATCATTCCATTCTTTTTTTTAAAGATTTTATTCATTTACTTTTTAGAGAGAGGGGAAGAGAGGGAGAAAGAGAGGGAGAGAAATACCCCTGTGTGAAAGATACATTGATTGGTTGCCTCTTGCACGCCCCCAACTGGGGAACCTGGGTGGCAACCCAGGCATGTGCTCTGACTGGGAATCGAACCTGCGACCTTTTGGTTTGCAGGCCAGCTAAGCCACACCAGCCAGGGCTCATTCAATTTTTTGAACATCAGTTTCTTCGTCTATAAAAAT
>PVJD01012887.1:0-37171 GCA_004026545.1 Mormoops blainvillei | reverse complement strand
CTCCATTAGTTTTACCTTGTCTGGGAAGCACTTTATCTGCCCTTTGACTCTAAATGATAGTTTTTCTGGATAGAGTAATCTTGGTTGTAGGTCCTTTCTTTTTATCACTTCTAATACTTCTTGCCAGGCTCTTCTAGCCTGCAAAGTTTCTTTTGAGAAGTCAGTTGACAGTCTCTTGGGAACTCCTTTGTAGGTAACTATCTGCTTTTCTCTTGATGCTCTTAAATTCTCTCTTATCTTTAACCTGTGGCATTTTCATTATGATGTGTCTTGTTGTGGTCCTCTTTATGTCATCTTGTTTGTTTAGGTCTCTGTGATTCCTGGACTTGTATGTCTATATCCTTCACCAAGTTAGGGAAGTTTTCTTTGATTATTTTTTCAAATAAGTTTTCAATTTCTTGTTCTTTGTCTTCTCCTTTTGTTACACCTATGATTCAATTTTTGGTACATTTGAAGTTGCCCCAGAGGCTCCTTACCTTATCCTTTTTTGGGGGGGGGATTCTTTTTTATTCTTGTTGCTCTGATTGAATGTTTCTTTCTTCCTTACATTCCAGATTATTGATTTGATTCTCTGCTTCATCCACTCCACTGTTGGTTCACAGTAAATTTTTCTTTATTTCACTTAGCATAAACTTCATTTCTGCCTTGCTCTTTTTTATGCTGTTAAAGTAACCAATGAGTTCCGTGAGCATCCTAGTAACCAGAGTTTTGCATTTTGCATCTGATAGATTGCTTATCTCCATTTAGTTTATTATTCTTCTGGAGTTTTGTTCTGTTCTTTCATTTGGGTCATGTTTCTTTGTCTCCTCAATTTGACAGCCTTCCTGTGTTTGTTTCTATGTATTAGGCGGAGTTGCTTGATCCCTTGCCTTAGTAGCATGGGCTATTGTAGAAAAGCACACACATAAGTTGGATGGGGCAGAGATATAGGTAATCACCAGGGCTGGGCAACCCACGTGAACCAGGTTGATGAAGTATCAGATATGGCATCGGTGCTCTGTGGCTCTGTGTTGGGGAGGACTCAGGAAAGGGACAGTGAAGCTGCCTGGCCCCAGGAGTTTTGTCCAGGAGGAAGCTGTCCTCCTGCCCTTGATCTGATCTGATGCCAGATACTTCTTTTTCTCTCCATATATCACTGGTGCCCTTCCAGCTGCTGCTTCAGTACTAGAGCCCAGAGAAAGTGAATCTCCACAAGTCCTAAGTCTGTTAGGAACCCTTTAAGAGGAGATGCCTGAGAATCCCATAGTTTCTTCCACCACCTCAACCCCCACTGGTTTTTACAATCAGAAGTTATGGGACCTTATCTTCCTGGCACTGGAACCCTGGTTTGGTGTGGTGCTCTGACCCCTAGCCCCTGAGGTATCCGTCCCAGTATTTATCAACCACACATGTGTGGGACCACATGTTCCTCATCCCTGCATCTCCACCCCTCCTACCTATCTGGATGGATGTGATTTCTTTAATTCCTTGGTTGTTAGACTTCCATACAGCTCAATTTTCTGATGATTCTGGGTGATAGTTGTTTTGTCATTTAGTTGTAATTTTTACTGTGGTTGTGTGAGGAGGCAAACCGAGAGGCGAACCATGTTTTCCTTTGCCTCCAAGTTGTGACTTTCTGAGTCTTGTGGTTTTCTGGATAATGTGACTTTCTGGATAATGATTAAGGAAGGAAGCAGATCATGACATAGACTATTCAAAGGACAATATAATCATCTAGGCAAGCTCATTTTAATTGAGAAATATTCTGTACTAGAAGAAATTTCAATCCATGCAGTTTACATAAAATTAGTAGAATACCAACCAAAATATTGTCTTTAATCATATTTATTTAAAAAGATAATTTACTTTTGTGCATGGCTAGAAAGAAAACCTCAGCTATACGATGAGTTTAAATATGGGCAGCTAAATTCTACAAATTATAATGTACTACAATTTTTATGAGATTGAAACATACATTACCAAAAAGTCATGGACACGGGGTTTATCTTCCTTAGAAATGCAGTCAAAACCAAAGGACAATCTCCATCCCACATAGGTTGTACAGAACAAAGAAAACAACTTTTAGAACCAAAGTAATTGGAAGAGAAGAGCAGGAGAGTAGTAAGGGTCTGATGCTGAGGAGAATCTGAGAGTCAAGGTAAGCCGGCAGAATTGCTGCAGATTGAAAAAAATGTTCTTTTTTGGGGATTGCAAGGAAATCTTTCTAGGGTCCCATGTGCAGGAAATTGTGGTGTGACAAGATTTACTCAGGTGAAAATAAATGGCTGCCCCTGGGTTTTCAATACCCCTTAATTATCTGTCCTTCCAAAGAAAAAGTACAAATGTGTCTTTAGCAAGGCCAAAACAAAGGCCCATGTCTAGAGTTTCTGTTTCATGGTAAAGCTCAGTCCTTTGGAGCCCACAGTCACTGGCAAATGGTCTCAATTAGTTTAGTGCTGTTCCGGACTGTGCTGCTGTACCCAGTCTCCCACCTGGAGCCTGCATTTGGATTCCTTAGGACTGTCACTATGGAGAGAACACGTGAGTTAATGGGGCAAGTGAATGTATCTTGGGCCTGGAGACCAGGCAGTTTTTCTTTTTCTTTTTTTTAATGTTGTCCAAGTACAGTTGTCTCCATTTTCTCCCCTTCCCCAGCAACCACCACCTCCCACCCTCAGTCCTTCCCTCCTTTGGTTTGTCCATGGGTCCTTTATACATGTTCCTTTATGTCCCTTTCTCTTCTTTCCCCTGTTATCCCCCTTCCCTTTGGTTACTGTCAGTTTGTTCTTTATTTCAATGTCTCTGGTTATATTTTGCTTGCTAGTTTGTCTTGTTGACTAGGTTCAGCTTATAGGCGAGATCATATGATATTTGTCTTTTACCACCTGGCTTATTTCACTTAATGTTTTCCAGATCCATCCACACTGTCATGAAGGGTAGGAGCTGCTTTTTTCTTTCGGCTGTGTAGTATTCCATTGTATATGGGGGTGTATAGGTTTTTTTGAATTGGTGTTTGGGGGTTGATAAATGGAGTAAAAGTAGCCTATTCAACAAATGGTGTTGGGAAACCTGGACAGCTACATGCAAAGAAATGAAACTCTTCCACCAACTTACATCATATACAAAAATAAACTCAAGGTGGATAAAAGACTTAAATATAAGTTGCAACACCATAAAAGTCCTAGAGGAGAACATGGACAGGGAAATCTCAGATATTCCATGCAGCAATATTTTTACCAATATGTCCCCTAGAGCAAGGAACATAAAGGAAAGAATAAACAAATTGGACTTCATCAAAATAAGAAGCTTCTGCATGGCAAAAAAAAAAAAAATCAGCAAAATGAAAAGGGAACCAATGGTGTGGGAAAATATATTCGCCAATGATACCTCAAACAAGGGTTTGATCTCCAAAATATATAAACAACTCACACGACTCCACTCTGGGAAGACCAACAATCCAATTAAAAACTGGGAAAAGGGCCTAAACAGACACTTCTCCTAGGAAGACATACAGAGGACCCAGAGACATATGAAAGGATGTTCAGTATCACTAACCATCAGAGAGATGCAAATTAAAACCACAAGGAGATACCACTTCACACCAGTCAGAATGGCCATCATAAACAAATCAACAAACAATGAGTGCTGGTGAGGTTGTAAAGAAAAAGGAACCCTAGTGCAGTATTGGTGGGAATGCAGACTGGTACAGCCATTGTTGAAAACAGTATAGCATTTCCTCAAAAAACTAAAAATGGAACTACCTTTTGACCCAGCAATTTCACTGCAGGCACTTTTTAAAATAACCAATCAGCTTCCAAATCTTTCAAGGGCTTCAAATGGGTCCACTTCCCACCCAGTTCCTTCTTTCCCCAGGCTAGGCTGACATGCCTCTACGGTGTCCATTTGGATCCTTAAGGATACGCACACCTCATAAAGCACCTCATGCTGCACCACTTTGACTTGTACTGAGCATGAGCTTACTGCACCCACAGTCTGGGAGAGTGGAATCGGAATATTGCAAAGCTTGACCTTCCTCCCAGCACAGTGGAGAAAAGGTTGTTAATGCCCCTTGTGGGGCAATGCTGTGATCCTGGGGAGTATTTTAAGCTGTAGCTTCCTGGCTAAGCAAGCAAGCTTCTGCTCCCAGGTTGATTATGCTCAACAAGGCCTGCTTCCATTGCTTCCATCCTTTATTAGTAATTAGCTATCTACCTCTAATAGCAGAATGTCCAGTTACATGTCCTGTGTGCTTTCTCCTCAATTGCTTTTAGACCCTCCAGTTTACATACTTTGACTGATGTGTAAAAGTAGGCTGACATTTAACGAATCAAAAATGAAACTCTGTTGTGCTTCTCCCCAGTCTCAGTTAACTCTTGCCCTACACTTGCTCAGATTCAAAACCTAAGAATAATCATCTATTCCCCCCCATCTTTAATAGGCTCTGCTTCTAAAATTAATATATATAGTTAGTTAAATATTAACTGATATATATATATAATGTGATATATAGATATGTGTGTATATATATGTAAAACTAACCTCTCAACACACTATTTGTGACCACAATGAGTAAAGTTTAAGTGCAGCATGGCTTCAAAATGTGTATACCTTTAAATGATATACCTTTTCATTTTAAAGGACATGGAAATGGATCATAGAGTTAAAAGTTAATTTTTCCCTTTTAATTGCAAAATAGAAAGACCTCCTCTTGATCATGAGCCTTCTAAAATAATCATCTCTTCAGGAGTGTGAGAGACTGCAGCTAACATAGAGTGCCACTTTGTGTACATTGCCTGTCCTTATTCTGACTGCCAGGTATGATCTGCACACTTGCTACAAAGTTGAATTAAGAAGGATAAGCAATGCTGCCTCTATTTCAGATATTGCAAACTAAAATGGAGGTCTGGCTTCAGTTAAAATTTATTTTTTAAACTTCTTATTTAAATGACAGTAGTTATTTTGAGCTTCAGTTTCCAAAGGCCTTGTTGCCTCTTGATAGTCACAATGAATCCTCAGCAAAGGGCCACATAACTCATATTTTCAGATTCTTGAACAGTGCTTAGGAAATATTGTGTAGATGAATAAGTGAATGAATAAAGAGAAAAGAAAGATGGGAGAAAGGACAAAGATATTTGAAAAGGGATGTTAAACACCCTGCAATCCATTTCAATAGTGCAGGATATATTTTTTCTTTAAAAATTATCCCCCAAAATGCAAAAGGTGTAATAGAAATTATGCACATTGAGGAAAGAACCTATGCACAATAATATTTAGAACTCTCTTGCTTAAGTGATTGATATGAGTTATTTATCTGCCTCTTTCAAATATATACTTTATCTCTATATTACCCAGAAAGCAGCTAAGGAAGATGTTTTCCTGTGGGATTCTATTAACAAAATAGTGTTGAAAACAACTTTTTTTTTTTTAGGACAAATATATCAAACGAAACCTAGTGAGCCATTTAATCTTGGCAGGAATTGTATCTATTTTACTGTTGTAAATAACAGAAAGAAAATGAGATAGCAAAATATAAATATAAATTTTAATAAAACATAGTCAAAATCAGTAATTAGATGACAATTTTATTTTGACATTTATCTCCATGTAAGAGCAAACAGAGTGAGTTAATAATATTGTAGGCTTTCCTTTTGATACTAGAATGTGCATTTGGACCTGATGTTTTTAAAACATAAATGATAGTAGTCTACAGAAACACATATCTCATTTAAATTTATTTCTACACTTGCTTTATTCTATAATAATGTTTTACTTTTTGCCCTACTTTGTGCAAAATATTGAGACCATAACACCATCAACCTCCCAATCACACCCTTATGTAGCTCAATATAAATCTGAATATTAATTTTCCTCTAGTCTTAAATAATAACCTGATTCTCCTCTTCTCAAAGCAATCTTCTCTGCCCTTTTGTTTCCTATCCAATCTATTTTCTTAATGGTGATAATGGTGAGAAAAATAATAATGATAATTGTATATCCTAAAATTTACCTTCCAACTTTAATATGCAGTGTTTATATGCATTTTCACAATTTTTTCCTAAAACTATTACTATAGAATCTTGCAAATGAGAAAATTGCATCTAAAAAGATTAAATAATTTGCCCCTGAAAGTCTCTAACTTAATTAGGTTCTCTTTGTTCTTTTTCCTTCTTGGTAATTCTACTTATAAATCTCTTTATTTGGTTATTTCTCCCAGGTATTTTCATAGGCTCCTCTTCTTTCTCCAATAAATAATATCAATGTTCTTTAAGGTTTTGACCTCAGTCGACTTGTTATCTGACTACATTTTCCTATAACATATTACTGACATTAATTACCTTCTGTATCTTATGACTCACAAATACATTGAACTATTTCCTGGACACCTCTAAATATTTGTTAGAATCATATGTAAAACACATGAGGATAGTGTCAATATCTTTTTTTCTCTGACATGTACTATC
Organism: Mormoops blainvillei; assembly: GCA_004026545.1. Classification (NCBI taxonomy): domain Eukaryota; kingdom Metazoa; phylum Chordata; class Mammalia; order Chiroptera; family Mormoopidae; genus Mormoops; species Mormoops blainvillei. Next base: position 30,731 of record PVJD01012887.1, on the reverse strand, counting down.
TTCCTGTTTTTTAACTTTCTTTCTGGAATTTATTGGGGTGGCAATGGTTAATAAAATCATACAGGTTTCAGGTGTGCAATTCTAGAACACATCATCTGCATACTGTATTGTGTGTTTACCACCCAAGTTGCCTTCCATCACCATTTATCCACCTTTTACTCTGGTACACCTCTCCCCAACCACACTTTCTTCCTGGTAATCACCATACTTTTGTCTATGTCTGTGAGGGTTTTATTTGTTTCTTTTGCTTAGCACATAAACTTTTTCACCTAGCCCCCCAACATCCTTCCCCTCTAAACACTTGTCAGTCTGTTGCCTGTATCTATGAGTCTCTGAGGACATACAAGTGGCCAATAGACATATGAAAAGATGCTCAATGCCACTAATCATCAAATAAATGCAAATTAAAACCACGAGATATCACCTCACACCTGCCAGAATGGCTACCATCAATAACTCAACAAACAAGTGCTGGAGAGGATGTGGAGAAAAGGGAACTCTAGTGCACTGTTGGTGGGAATGCAGACTGTACAGCCACAGTGGAAAACAATATGGAATTTCCTCAAAACACTGAAAATGGAACTGCTTTTTGACCCAGCAATTCCACTTCTGGGAATATATCCTAAGAATCCCAAAACATCAATTCAAAAGATTATATGCACTCTTGTGTTCATAGCATTATTTACAATAGCCAAGATCTGGGAACAGCCTAAGTGGTCATCAGTAGATGAGTGTATAAAAAAATCTGTGGTACATTTACACAGTGGAATACCATTGAATACTCGGTCGTAAAAGAGAAGGGACTCGTTTTGTGACAGCATGGATGGACCTGGAGATCATTATTCTAAGCGTAATAAGCCAGTCAGTGAAAGATAAATATCATAAGCTCTCACTTACATGTTGAATCTAATGAACTAAATAAACTACTGAGCAAAATAGAAACAGAGACATAGTATCATGGAACACACTGACAGCTGTCAGAGGGGAAGGAGAAGGGAGAGAACAGATGAAATAAGGACAAGGGATTAGCCAAAGAATATATATGCCAGACTCATGGTCTTGGACAAAAGGATGTGGGAATTGCTGGAGGGGATGTGGGGATGCTGGTTGGAGGGGTACAAAGGGGAAATATTGGGACAACTGTAATAGCATATACAATTAAGTGTAATTAAAAAAAAGATAATTCCTATATACAGATTGGAAAAAAATTTTGAAAAATGCTTTGTCTTGCTATGTAGAAACTTTATTTATTTATTTATTTATTTGGATGACACTGATTAATAAAAGTATATAGGTTTCAAGTATACCATTATGTAATGCATCATCTATAGATTGTATTGTGTTTACAACCCAGGTAAATCTCCTTCCATCACCATATATGTGACCTTCTTTTGAAATTCATTTTTCAAACTAAATTTTCGTGACCCTTTAAGCACTGCTGTATCCACCAGGCCATAAAACACAAGTGATAAGACCTCTTGTACAATAATCACCTAAACCATCAAAATGGTCATCAGCTGCCCTGCATCTTACTGAATATATATGGTAAATATATATAATGAATATTATATATATACATATTCCTAACACCCAAACATAAACATTTTTTGCCTCAAAAATAAAATGAAATCCAGTGAGCATTAGGTCTTCAGCTTTCTTTCAGTGCTAAGTGCAAGATGAAGCAACTTGTATTTCAATCTGGAGGTCTGTCAACACATTCAGGCTATTGGATCTGCAAAAATGTAATAAATGGCATTGGCCCCTGTGTCTTCATATAATCCATCTCTTAGCTTCTGTCATTGTGTCACTTCCCAAGGATCCAAGGGTATTTGATACTTATTGTGTCTCAAATCCTATGGGAATAAAGACACCATGCTCATGGATGCACCTGAACCAGAGGACGATAAGACAATTGTGTTTTCGACAGACTAACATGGATTACCAGATTAGACTAGAGTAGTTTTTAAAACTGTCCCATGAGGTGGAAACCACTATTTTGTAAAGTAGAAGCAAATCTTTTCTATTATTATTGTCTTCTTTTTGTTTAATTTTAAAAGCAGAATGGAGAAAACTGCATTTATCAATTTCCTATCTATAATGCAAGCATTAGGAATTTATTTGACACCACATTTGAAATACCAACTGTAATAGATATTACCACTTCATTAAATTTGCAATAAATTATTGCAATTCTCTATGATCCATTGCAAAATCGAAATGAAGAAAAGGATAATGGTATAATTCACTATATTTGCACCTTTTGGTTTTTGATAGCCGCTGAAGTTCCTTCAGATATGTGAAATTACTAATTATAGCAGGAGACACAACACTGGCTTTTATTCAGTATATTTCACCTCCTCACTCCATACACCAGGGAGTGATATGGGATTTAAACCTGTTTCCTCTGAAGGCCCTAGAGGTTTTTCCTTGCTTCTTCCTAGCTTCTCCTCATTGACAGTATTCCTATATTTGTGGCTGCATCTTGTAATGCACAGCTCCAATGCCTGCTTCTGTCATAGCATGACAATCTTTCCTTTGTGTATAACTGTGTCCAAATTTTTCTTTTCTTATGAAGAGGATAGTCATAGGATTTAGAGCCTGCTCTAATCCAGTATGACCTCCTTTAAACTTGATTACATCTACAAACTCCTTGTTTTCAGATAAGGTCACATTCACATGTACCAGGGGTTAGGACTTAAAGAGAACTTTTGAGGAAACAAAATTCTACCCACTATATTCATTTATATGGAAAATTCAATATTTTTGCAGTATATTAAACTGATTTCCAGTTCAGTTCTCTCAAAGAATCTGACATTTCTTAGATCCTTTAGATAATTGTTGAGAGAAAATACAGTCTGTCCTGTTGAACTATTTCAATAAATTTAATATCAGCTTTGTCACAATATCTTGTAGTTTATTTACTTTGTGTATTTAGAAATATTTATAAATTTCTACAACTTCAGCTTCTCTTTAAAGGGATTGTTTGTTGAAGCTTCTTTGGAAGCAATTATGATTTACATAGATGTCTGCACTTTAAGTAAATTGAGGTAAGGAAAGATGCAAAGCAATGCAGAAGCCACTTCACTACAAGTTGAAGGATCTTCAGTAGATATGTTTTATTAGCATACAAGATTGCTCCAAAAGGTTACCGTATAACATTGGTTAATCTCAGCTTGTCTGGATTGACTACATGCTTATTTCCAGTTACTAACCCTTGGCCAACACTATGGTTTCTTAATAACTAAAGATAAATACTATTCTTCAAACATATGTCTGTGAGTTGCTTTGAACAAGATATTATCAGTCTTTCAGGATTGTTTAGTAATAATTGCATATGGTTTGTGCCAGGCTCAGTAGAATCTGTGAGCAGGGAAGTGAAATGCAGGCGGTTTTCAATGATCATTGAAATTGCTCAAATAGCTAAAATACACCTAGAGGACTACTGTAAGAGACCCTCACAATGAGAAGTTTTAAACTTTCTGGGAGGAGGTGCTTTGCGGGTCCTCCATTCATGGTTTGAGACCTGGAGGTAAAGTGTATCCTGTGCTACGAAGCGGTGCAAGGACAAATAAATTTGCTTGTGAGCTCCCAGCATCTCTTTTAATGCATATCCCTGTCCTGATGTTGCTGTGCCTGGTTCATTGTCCATAATAAAGCTCTGCCAGTGTAAACTGTTTGAACCCTGTGTGAATCTTTTCAGCAATCAAAAACTTAAGGTGATGAGTGTGTAATTAATGCAGGCTACACAGAATTGGACAGAGAAGACAATGAAGCAGGAATTAAGCTGCAAGTTTTCTCCCATATCCTGCTTCTTATTTTCAAATTTCACCCCAATAAGGTTAAATCCATTCATTTCACAATAGTGTTATCCAGCCACTCCACAGCTACTGAGGAAAGCAGGTCCTATGCCCTATTATTGAATGACATTCAATTCCAAAGGCAAAGAGGTTATTCTGCATTGGTGAGGACCCTCCACAGGAAAGAAAAAGCAGGCGGGCAAGGCACTGTAGAAGAAACACATGATTTTAAATTTAATATACATTAAAATGTTTAAAGCCACAAGCATGCATTTAGAAAACCTCATATATCAAAATGAATCATTACAAAGTACCTATCACCCAGATTAATGGAAAGAAACATCACTAGTACCTGAGGGTACCCTGATGTTCCTTGTCAAGATCTATCTCCCCTCAGATAACTACTAGTCTAACTTATTTTACTAGAAATTAATTTTTTATAGATTCTAATAGAGTCTACTTTTGGATTGTAAACATTGTTATATTTTTTATCTGTTTGCTGTCTCTCAATAGTATTTATATGAAATTCATCCAAGTTGGTTTGTGTGGCAGTCACTCATTCACATCAACCATAGTATATATTCCATTCCATTGTATATTACAATTTATTTGTACAAAATACTGTTGATTCATATTAGTATTGATTTAGTGTAAGATCTTCAGAATAATGCCACTAATAACATGGCATGCACCTGTTTAGTGCACACACATATATATTATTTCTGTTTGCTACATACTCGAGTGAAACCACTAGTCGCGAGATAGGCAAACGTTCATCTTTGACAGCGGCCGAGACTGGTTTCCAAGGTGCTTGTGCCAGTTTACACTGCTTAGCATTCCCTTTCCTTGTTTTTGCAAACACTTGGTATGGCAATTCTTTTTAATTTTAGGCATCCTGATGGTTATTTCATGGTATTATATGGCAACTTTAATTTGTATTATTTTAAGGGCTAATGTTGTTGAGTAACTTTTCATATGATTATTGGCCTTTAAGATACCCACTTTTGGTGAAATGCCTATTCAAGCCTATTACCTAACATAGCATTGTATCAGTTGCCTTTTTTACTGAAATACACTCAATTAAATTTAAGTAAGTTAGAGGCTGGATCTGGATGAAGAGTTATGCTTGGCCAGGTCAGGTGTGAGATACTAATTAGACACGCAAATATGGACCTTGGGAGCTTGTTTGGAGGTTCTAGCAGGGGTGTGCAGCTACTCAAATACACTTGGTGGAAGGCCGGTCCTCTCCTCTAGTTGGGAAGGTCGTCTTCTTTGACCGAGTGCACAGTTTCCGGAGGGACACACATTGATCGGTGAGGGAGTAGGGGAACACCCGCCTAGTCAGCCAGATCAGCCCAATCAACTCTGGTGATCAGTGGGGTGACAGATGTCACAGCCAGATCACCCTCACATCAGGTATGAAGGCCAAGAAGGCAAGTGGAATGTATGAGTTTGGAGATGAGGCTAGAAATAAGTTTGAAGATATACATTTAGTTGTTCATAAACTGTGGATAGACTTAAAGCCGTTGAAAAATCAATGCCAGTCAGAATAAGGCTGACTCATAAGGTGCTCCAACCCTAAAAGTCTTGGAAAAGGAAATATCAGAAGGCGACTGCAAAGAAGTCACTAGTAGGTTAAAAGAGAAACCAAGGGTTTAACAGTTTTAGGATTTCAAAGGAAGTGAAGTATATTTCAAATTAGAAGGGATGATCAACTCTACCAAACAGCACTGAGAGGAAGGGTAACATGAACAAACACAATATAGCAAGGTGAAAGTTGTTGGTGACCTTGAAAAAAAAAGTGGTTTGAGTAGAATCAAAAGCTTCTTGGAAGCAGGTTGATGAGAGAATAACATGAGATAATTGAAGAAACTGTAAGGATATTTCTATGATAATTACCATAGAGTAGCCTGAAGAACTGGGAGGGATTTGGAGGTCCACTGCTAAAGAAGGAAATTTTTTCATTAAAGATGAAACATATGATAGCATAAGTTTGGTTTGCACTTAACCCTGACATGAGGAAAACACTGAGAACACAGGGAAGATGGAATAATTGCTAGAGATGAATCATTGTGTAAACTCAGGTGGATCAACTTGAGCGCATGGGAGCTTCCTGTTAGTCTTTGGTTTGGGGGCATTACTGGCTAAAAGCAAGTATCCCAGATCACCCTATGATACTGACTCTTGCTGCTCTGATATAAGTTTTCAGTAACATGGAGCAATGGAACACTTATCATGTACTGTGCAGTGCACTAATCACATTCAATAAAACCCTTTGCATTGATTGTAATATAGATGTGGACATTAAAGCTCCAAAAAAATCAAGTGACATTTAAAGCATACCTTAGCTGTTATGTTACAAAGCTGTGAATTAGATTTTGAAGCTTTTTTTTTCCCTAGGGTGACCATAAAATTTGACACCTGATGCTGGGTACTTTTGAAGGGGTAAAGCACAGGTGTAATGGTTTAACTGGAACTATGGGTGTAAACCAAGATTTTCTAGAACAAAAACAGCATATGATGATCTTTTCTCTCCACTCTTTGATATCTTTTAATACTCAATTCAAAGCATTCCACTTAATTTCAGCTCTCCCATGACTATTTTGTGTATGTATGTATGTATTTATTTATTTTCCCTCACCATTTATCGCCTCTATATCCCCTTCCATCTCCAACCACGGCCCTCTCTCCACCAGTCACTGTGCTGTTTTCTGTGTATTTCCATAGCTATTTTTAACAACGCTAATAATCTAAAGTTAACATTAAAGAGGCCAGTTAGGTTTGAAAAATTATAATAAACACAGGAAAAGTTAAATATGCATAAAGGATTAATTTATTGAAATGACTGTTTAGGAAATAATGATAACAAATGCAATTCCAGTAACTATTTTTAGGCATATTTTCACATGGTTGCAGAACTTCCAACTCAAAACTGACATTCTGTGGCACTTTTTGAATTAAAATTCAGAAAATAGAGATTATGAGTTGAATACAAATTAAGATGAATGCTACATAATTCAATTAAATAAAGACATACATTTTCATTTTTCCACATAGAATAATTTAAAAATTGTTAATTTTTTGATAACTTGACACAAACTTTGAAAAGATGTCACATTTCCAGTAGCAGTCAATTCTAGGGAATAAAAAACAAATATAGAATTAGTTATATTTTATTATATAACCATACATCTCTCTCTATTTGCAATTTTAGTTTGACTAGCCCATTAGAGAAATTTTATTACAGCTGTACTAACTTGTGCCCCATTTGCATAGAAATGTCTCCAAAGACCAAATAACATTGCACTTGGAATTGTTTTAGTGAAATATCTACTCTACCATAATCACTTAAAAATTTGTATCTTAAGAATCTCAAGGTATATTCTCTCCCCTTTTAATCCTCACAATGGGACTAATTCATTTTATTTTGACCCATGAATTAAAAGACAACATGTAAATATTAAATGCAATAAAAACAATTAAATGTTATGGAGCTTAAGGTAGATATGAGAATGCAAGTTGACTTTTTAAAAAGTTCAAACATATTTACATAAAAGTTGAAGAAACTGCTTTCATTGTTTTAAAAAGTGATAATAATCAAGCATAAGGACATAAGCACTTAAAAGCAAACCATAAATATGTCAATAACATAATTAAAATTAAAATTATTTAAAACACAAATACATAATTTCAGGTGAGTACATAATAGTCAACTAATCAGATGTCCTGGACACAATAATAATTAATTAATAAGTTAATATATCGGTGGAGTTTCTCACTACTTGGGCTTATTCAGGTCAATAAAATGTAAATATGTATTAACTATAAACACAGTCTAACCTTCAAATTCCCAAAGCTTACCAAAAGTGAGGGGCAAACAACTTTGAAATCATCTTAAACCTTAAAAAAGAATAAATAAATATATAAACAAACAAGAAAACAAATGAAAAATTCATTTTTTGGTAAAAACACTTCTTTTAAAAATTCTGGGAGCCCTGACAGTTGTGGCTCAGTTGGTTGGCTGTCATCCCACAAAGCAAAGGTTGCTAGTTCAATTTCCAGTCAGGGCACATGCCTAAGTTGCGCATTCAGTCTCCAGCAGGGACATGTACAAGAGGTAACCTATTGATGTGTCTCACATAAATGTTTCTGTCCCTCTCTTTCTCCTTCTCTTACCCTCTCTTTAAAAAAAAAAATAAAAAAAAATTTATGAAAGTTCTACGAGTAATGAAATAAGCATCTTAATCCTTTGCCCTTCCATGTGTGTATAACAAAAACAAGATGTAAGTTAAAGCGTATGGAGAATAGATGTGAAAAAAACAGAAAACTTCAAAACTGTAAAAAGTAATAAAACTTCTTTATTTCACATCCAGATTACCAAATTTAATTCTGTATTTAGTAAACTTCAATCTTCTTTGCCTATGTTCTCAACAGATAATTGAATCTGAATCTCTGAAATAATTTCTTTCCAATACTCAGTATCTTCTATGTAGAAAATCAAAACAATTGTATCTAAATCTCTGTGAGTAGTAGCAGACATTGGGATTTGGGGGGAAAAGTTTCCTAGGTTATTTTATTGTATAACTAGTGTTGAGAATCCATGATCTAAATGTCATGCATTTGGCTCCATGCATTACTCATTTATTAATTTATTCTGTTTCGCACTTCTAACATCATGTAAACATCATGAATAAAACAGCAAAGTTGATAAATTAGGACTTACTTGTTGCAAGTTGTAAGCTGTGGCAATGGGCTGAGTCACAGGGTAGGGCTCCCAGGTAGGGCTAAGCAGAGACCCTTGGCATGGCATAAGGGCTTGGATGGGCATGTCTCTCTGGGGGCTGGTGATCATTTGCTGGGAAAGAGGCAGGGCTTTGGGCTGAGGAAGGGAAAGCAGGGGCTGAGCAGGAAGCATGGGAGCCTGAAGAAGAGGCTGGGGGACCTGGTGCATCAAGGGCTGGAGCAGAGGCAGAGGAAGCTTTGGGTTTTTGAGGTCACTGAGATTTGGGATTTGGCGTTGAAAAATGGGCACTACTGGAGATTTAAGAAGTGGCATCAGGTGGCGCTTAGGAAAGATGGTTTCCTTAGTATTGGGGACTTCAATCACTTCAGGCTGAAGCATGGGCAGCACCATAGCAGGCTGAGCAAGAGGCAGGATGTTTTGTGGAATGACAGTGTAAGGGATGGGCTCAGCAAAAGGATAGAGAAGAGGCTGTGGTTGGACAAGGGGCTGGATTTTGTCCTGGCCTTCATCCTGGAGGGAAGGAGAAAGAATCTTTGAGTCTGTGATTCGGCTACAGTTGCTATTCATGATGAATTAACCTCCTCTCTTTTGAACAATCATAGTTGAGTGAAAGAAGAGTAAAAATATCTTTTACTTCTGCTGGTTAAGAAATTATTTGGGGTCACGTGAAGACTAATGAGTTAAATCCTCATTGAGGGATTTCTCATTAACCTACTTCCTTTACAGATGAACACAGATCAAACTGAAATGAATGTTGGGGCATTTCAGACTCGTTTCTCCTTTTCTGAATTGCCTTCAAAGGCTGTGGCTAGCCGTACAGTCCGGTGTTCAGAAAACATGGACTTTTCAACATAACGTGATAATAATTGACCAAATTGTTTTCATAGGAAGATTTATTTTAAAAATAATTAGAGAAATGACTCTCAGGTTACTTTTGTGTGTTTTAATGAAAAGTAAATCTTAATTTGTGGTTTACTCGAAGGAGTTGCTCAACACCAGCTAACTTCTAGCACTACTTTCCTTGATAGATGGTAGTTATTGGAAGTGTTTAAAGAGGCATCAGTTTTTTAATTTATTTTGATTTAGAAAAGTATTTGTTGTAAGTTTCAAATAAACCCACTCCACTGATAAGACAGGAGACTGAAATATTACATTTAGATAAATGTTATTACACATGTCATTTAATTAAACAATTTTATGTTGCCTAAGAAAATACTTTTAAGCAAGCTCTGCTAATAAATAAGTGTGAGATAAAATCACATTATTTTGTAATCAATTATCTTGTACCTCACTTCTCTCATCTGTGTACTGGAAGTTCATTTATTAACTGCATGTATCCATTAATGTTACTATAAAACATATACAATTTTAATGTAAATTATTGAATATTTATTGTGTCATCAACCCTAAGGGACTATGAATATTCTCAGGTTATAGATGAAGCAACTGAAGTATAGAGAAACCTGGGGCCAAGGTTATAGAGCTAATCAATGATCAAATTAGGATTTGTACCATATTGCCTTCTTATTTCTTTCATCAGCCTATCTGTTTTGAGAATAAGGGGAATCTAGTTCCCAACCTGGAAATGTACCTACTAGTGTGTGTTGATGGAAAACTGATATACCATTAGTAAAGTGAGCAAATCAATAATTATTCTTAAGTATTTAGTCTATTCTCTGTCAAAGAGGGCCTAAAAATGAATTTATTTCTTTAAAATATATCGACTTAAAGTTTCATTTCTTTCACTGGCATTTATTTTATTTCAGTTCTTTAGACTAACCATGAACATCTTTTGCATCAATTTTATTTTATAAAAATTTTAGAAATATTATGAACAAATTACCTCTCTTTTCTGCTGCTTGTCATTTTCAAACTTCTCCGATTTCTGCTAAAAAACAAACCACATGAAAAGAAATGGTATAATCTGTAAAAATTGAATGTAGGGAATTGTGACAATATGTACATTGAAATATAAGGGTTTTATCCCCCTTATTTGGGATATAAAACTGAAACTTATAGGCACACCATAGTATGGTGGTTACCAGAGGGTAGGAGGTTTGTGGGGTACTAAAAAGTAAAGGGAGCCAAATATATGGTGGTGGGAGAGGATTTGTATTTGGGCAGTGGGCACACAAAGCAAAACAGATCATGTATCAGAGAAATGTACATTTGAAACTTATATGATCTTATTAACCAATATCGCCTCAATAAATTTAGTATAAATAGATAAATAAATAAATAGGTTTACCTCATCGATGTGTGTAATGGATTCCTTCAGGAAATTAAAAAAAAATAGGTTACATTTCCACAAAATTTTTATTTGCCCATATAAATCAGAAACTAAGGCATTTAATAGGTTAATGGGGACACCTTGCTTGATAACATCATTAAAAACTCAGGGTAATTACTAAAATTTATATGTTGCACTCTTCAACACAAGAAAGTTATATAAAATAGAGATAAATACAGTCAAGAAAAACAGAGTATTGCTTTGCAAATCAATGTCACCCCAATAAATTCAATTAAAAATGAAAATTTTTTTTAAAAGAGAAAAAAAGAAAATTAGTGAACATAGTACAAAAAGAGTCATTTAATAGATGCTACCTTTTCTCTCTTACTATGTTTCCTTCCTATGAGAATAAATAATGTCTAATGCGCCATCTGATTCTTTAAGAATGTAATTCATTGATCAGCAATTATAGTAACCCTTTATACGTTCTGTCAATCATTCTTAGTTTATTTGTTATGTTTAAACTTCAAATGAATTGTAAAAACTAAATACTTTCCCTATGACTCTGATAACATTTGTTATAAAGTATACCCATGTACCAATAAACAGGTAATGACAGGCCCCCAAGATGGTGCAAACGTAAATATCTACCTGACTCTCTCAGGCAGATTTAAGACTAAAACTAAGTCTCACTGCCTCTTTTTCACTGAAGTGACTACTGTAATTACAAAACATGTCCATTTGCAGGTCTGCCCACCTCCTATATTGCCATTCTTTCATGTGGGTAGCCTCTTTTCAGTTTGTACCACAGCCCTAGTCAATGTCTGATCCAGAGAAGGCGACCAATAAATGTCAAAACATTGTATGAGGTTACCATGGAGAGAGCTCAAGGCAGATAAAAAGACTGTACAGTTCATTTAAAGAAGTGATTGGGGCACAGTGACACAATTTCAGTTAACAAACCAGAACAGAAAATACTTGAATACTGAATTCTACAGACATTTATTTAGTCCTTAAACATATATAATGAAACTTTACATCAGAACTTACATATCAGAACTAGTGCATTGATTTTATGTCCTAAGTAACACAATATAGTCTACAGTATTTTACTGTTCCAAAATTGGGAATTGCCTCAGAATGAACATTGTCTTACCTCTGTGCTTGAAAGGCTTTCTACAGTCTATAAAGAAAAACAAAACAAAAAACAAACAGCAAAATCAACAACTGGATCACCAAAGATTGTTACTAATTTATGGTGCAATTTTTCTCTGAATAAAAAATATCTTACCACACTGGATAAACTGAGTTCCTCCTTGTGGGGGAAAAAAAAAGAAAATACCATTTACTTTCCATACCTAATTCATTTTTCCTACTTATTTTTCACCTTTGTTATGCAGGACTCTCTCCTTCACAAATTTAAGAAATACAAATGTCGTATATCTTCTGAGAGCCTTAAAAGGTAATTGTACTTTATGTCTTTTATATTTGGTTACTCTAAATGCTATATTTTTATTTTACCTGATGAAGAACATATTTGATGGGTAACAGAGACAGAGTTATTTTAATATGTATCAAGCAGATATGTCTATAATTGTGATACTTTATACCCTGGATGTCTTTGGGCAGACACAGGTAGGGTTTGGCCCAGTGCCATAGGGTAAGAGGCTCGTAAGTTTCATCACTGGAATATGGTATATTTATCTAGGTCATACATTCATGCAATTGTACTTGTGCAATATTACTCTTGTTAATATTTGTTTCTTCTTGTTTTGTCTGTTGCTTATATGCTGGCTTGGTTTTACTCTAGGGACTGGTGACGTTTAACCCAGATTTGTGGCCCTACAGGACACTGTTGACATAGTGAGTGAATATACATGATTTTCTTTAAAGAATTAAAAAACTTCTGCTGAAATTCTGCTTTATTTGTACATTTAAGAAATTGGTGGTGTTGTTCTCTACATGGGGGAAGATATTTCACTTTATGTTAATTATTTAGAGATTTTCTTACCTCCCTTGCAAGGGCAAGGGCCACCAGGCAGGCAAGGATGAGGACCTTCATGGCTCTCAAGGCCTGTGAGTGGGAAAAAGGATTATAGTTGTCAATGCAGTATATTTTCTTAATTAAGTGGGCTTATCTTTCTTTTAATAAGATAATTTTTATAATTACCTTTGTTTTAAAAAACAAAGATAATTAAAATATCTGTATTTTAGAAAAATTACTAATAGAAGTTTTATTATATAACCAAAGTCAAAATTTTCTGTGGCTCCTTTTTTTAAAAAGATTTTATTTATTTATTTTTAGAGAGAGGGAAAGGGAGGGAGAAAGAGAGGGGGAGAAACATCAGTGTGTGGTTGCTTCTCATGTGACCCCTACCGGGGACCTGGCCTGAAACCTAGGCCTGTGCCCTGACTAGAAATCGTACCTGTGACCCTTTGATTCACAGACCAATGCTCAATCCACTGAGCCACACCAGCCAGGGCTTCTATGGCCCCTTAGTCTTATTTGTCAACTTTATACTTCAATGGAAGCCATTCAGATTTTTCAGCTCTCAGCTCTAACCCTACCTCACTCTTTTTGATCTCATTTACAGTACAATGTGAATTTTTGAAAGAAAGAAAAAAGTTGAAAATACTTATATAAAGCTTTATTAATTGATTCATATATTCAAATGAGTAATATTTGTTCAGCACTCTTAATTGTCCGATGATATCTAGTGCTGGGGTTTAAAGCAGTGAGCAAAGTATTAAGGGTTCAACCCTGATGAATCCTCATATCCATTGGTAACAGACATTAAAGAGAATATATACATAGAAAATCATAGTTTATTTTACCTTTTCTTCACTAAATGAAACAGTTTTCATGAATATTCGGTTTAATTATAACTCCTTATTTCTAATAAGACTGAGATTTTTATTTGAGCATTTCATTTATCTGATCCATCTATCCACCTTTTTTTTTTAGGACTGATACATTTGTCTACACTCTATGTGTAGCCACTACACAGTCTTCACCGTCACACACCTGATGATGTCTCTTTTCCTTTGTGCTGTATAACTTTAGAGATCATACACCATGCTTCTTTTTTCTTTCATTTTTTGATGATTTACCAAAGGATCAGGTTCTCTTTCCCAGTCCCCAAGGCAGTCTACTTATTACTGTAGCATAATATAAAATATACTTTAACACCTTTGACCAAAATGAACTAAATGCTTCATTTTGTTCCATTTCTATAATTTCTAGTAAAAAAAATTGGGCTACTAATATACTTTGACATACAATCTACAATCCTAGATTTATAAGCTAAATTTCTGCTACAAATATTTCATGAAAAAGTTCCTAATTCTTGTGCAAAATATACTTTGCAATATTTAAGGCTGAAATATTCCTCTTTATTAAGCAAATAGGTTTTCTAGATTATTCTCATGGGTGCCATATAATTTTTACTAATTTTATTTTGTGTAAGACCTCTATAAGTTTCCAATTAATTTTTCATAATCAGGTCTCAAAAATATGTTACTATATTAGAGATCATTATGAATAGGGAAGATCTCATTACTTTTCTATATTTTATAGTTAGCATTTTATATAGCAATTTTTAAGCCAATCTTTATTATTAAAATACATAGTCTAATGTACCCTTTCTTTAAAATCCCTTTATTTTTCCTTTCAAGTTATTTCTACCTCTTCTAGAATTTTCCTTACAAAGTAAACCTTAGTTTCTTTTTGACTAAATTCTGTTTTTCCTATTTTAATATTTTTAAAGTCTCTTAAATTGAACAATAAAGTGGGATGTTATATGTTGTAAACTAGTTCAATGAACACCTATTCTAAAAATATTATTTATAAGCATTTCAAGTAGTGCATGTTTCTAAGGGACTCTCCTAATATCTCGATTCAATATGCTACCCTTATGACCACTTGTTGAATAAAACTTTCAAATAATTTCCTTAAAATACTTTAAATATATTTGGTTTTATGACTTTAACATGCTTAATCAAATTGGAAGACATATAATTTACAAATTAGATCTTCTAATATAGCCTGTTAACTACCATCTACAAAAAATATGTAACCATGTATTTAAAATATTACTACATTTTCTTGGACTCAGCTTATTTGGCCTTATAATTTTCACCAAATCTTCATAGATACTTCTACATTTTTTAATCTAAATATTGACAATAATGTCAGTACTGCTTTAAATACCTTTATTTCAAAGACTATATTTAAAAAATTACTTTCTTCCCATAACTTAACCCAGTTGAAATAAAGCTAACAGAAGGCCCATCACATTTATATGGGAAATGCTTACCTTTGTCCCAGGTGGAGGACAAGAAGTGCAGGAGGAGCTAAGTGGATGATGCAGGGTCTGCTTTTGGGGCCATTTATATACTGTATTCGGCAGCATGTTAATTTTGTGGTTTGAAATAAAATCAATAGTAGGTTTTAATTCCAAGAAGTCTGCATTAATAGAAAATGATTTCTGCCCAATATCTGTCCTCAGAAATGCTGGGAAGCACTTTAACAAGGGAGCAATTCACATCTGACAAAGGAAATCTGTCCAGGAAATGCAATCGTCTAACAACTGAAGGCAGTCATTGGAGGGCAGTGACCCTCTAGCTCAATCCCCAAGTTAACAGATAATTAACTCTCTAGCACTTGGTGGGTCCTCAAGATCTCAGTTGTGGGGGAATGCTCTGTGAGCACCAGACATACTCAGGGGCGTACAGAGGCCACAATGGCATGCTAACTTGAGCAGCTGTTGGTGTTTTATGCCACCATGGACAAAAATGACAAGATAACAAGTCCATGATGGTAGCTTAGTCACCTGAGTCAAATTGTAAGCTCCAGGGCCGTTTGATTTTTGCACAATAAATAATTAAGTTAAAACTAATATCTTGTACTCAAGAGGGTTCTTTCTATGTAATTGAACAACTCAGAAAAGGAATCCAGATGGCTCATATAGGCAAAATCTTTGATAAATCTATTACAAATGTTTTGTAAAATGTCACAGAGATTTATTTAGCTTATAAATATCAGTCACCTTTTTCTAATCAAGCATAATAACTATAATAGTTTTACTTTTTTACTTAGCGCCAGCCCTATGCCAGGCTTTGTGCCCTTTAGACACTTATCTTGTATGATTGTAACAAAAACCTCAAGAGAGCTTTTCTCCCCATATTTTTTATGAAGAAACTAAGACACCAATAGGTTAAGTAACTTGCAAAATCCATATTTTTGTTAATTGCAAAGATGCCTTTTAAAGCCATATCTGAGTACATGTGTTTCTCTTTGATTATCTGCAATGCCAGTGTATTAACCCCCTGAGATGTTGGAAAATTTAGTTATCAGTGTAACCTTTGGGCTTAAACGTGCATCATTGGTCACTCCCGGGTTGGAGGGAGGAATGGGTACTTCTGCTGGGTGTGAGAGGAGTGCTGATCTTCAAGGAGCTGTTATTCTAGCTGAAACTTGAAAGAATGAGGACAATTCTGAGACATAATAAAATGTGAATAAATTATCTGGCTGAAAGAAATACGTGTTCTTGAACAGCAATATACCATGTTTGTTGGATTCTGTATTTTAGGAAACATAGAGGAGACAGAGTATATAAATTACTGTTATATGGATTTAATAAAGTCAGATCATGGATGCTTTTGTACTTTAGACATGCTTTGTGACATAATTCACTAAAAATAAGGAAGATATTAGAGATTTTAAAGAAAAAAAGGATTGCAAAATTTTCTGGAATATATTTCTTTATGACAATATCTCAGACAACCTAGAAAGAGAGTTTATTATGTTATTACGGTAGTTGAGAATAAATGTTATGATGACCTCGATTACAGAAATGATGTTGGGCATCTTAGTCAATGAAAAGCAAACTTACTTTAAAATAAGGAAAGTCTGAGAAACCCGGGAAATGAATAGACAGAGTACACCAGGGTAATTGAAAGTTATCCAGGTTATAAACCGATTTGGAAACCAAGCTGAAATTAGAAAGGAGATACCCAGTTAAATCTTACACATGGCGAGTATGAAGGTGTCTCAGATGTGATGTGAATTAAATATGATGATCAATGGAGTCATATGTAAAACTGTAGAAATGAATTTTAATTTTCTGGCAAAGGAATAAATGAACTTCCTTCAGGGAAAAGATGTGACAAGTCAAAGGAGAAACTGAATAAGAACAGAACTCAAGTCTACCCTGTTATTTAGAGGCTGGTACAGCTGAAGGCAATAGGAAATAATACAGAGTATCAAGGAGAAGGAAGTACAGAGTCATTGGAGCCATGGGAAGAAATGGCTAGAAAAACATTAATGAAGGCAAGATTGAAAATCTTGTGAATCAGGTGTGAAATAAGATGGAAACAGAGAAGATATTTTTGGACATATAGGGTCATTATCACTGGAACCATTGAAATACACTCCAAATGGTTAAGCAGTAAGCAATGTCTGAGGAATTCAAAGCAACACTACCCCTCAAAGATTTTAGAGGTAGAACTGAGGGCACCTGTGGAATGGTATCTATGACTATAAAACAACCAGAATAACACAAAGGTAATTTTAGGACAGAGATTTTTTTTTGCTTCAAAGAAAGAGGTCAATGGTGAGAAATGGCTGAAACACACCAAAAGGGATGGGGGTTAAACTGATAAGGCAAGATCCAGTGGGATCAGAGTTACAATGAGAAATAATATGCCTACACAGAATGTACCAGTTTTTCTTAGAATAAGAAGAGAAGCTGAGTATATATAATGCATACTTAGAAATACAGGATAAAAGATTTAAACGAAGTGGTCCTACTTTTCCAGTTAGGTGCAGGATGGAGCTTTCAACTGACAGTGAGGGAAGTGCATGTGGCTTTTGGATATTTGAAAGAGGAAATATTTTTGCTTAATGTGAAAATAAAAATGAGTGAGAATATCCACTGCATTAATACCTAGATGAGAGCAGAAACCAACTTGTTTCCTTTACCCAAGGAGATTTATGCTAAGATGGGTGCAGTATAATATCGGTAGATCAAGGTAATTGTTGGGGTGGGGACAGGGAATAGAACGTGTGTGTTTGTGCTAAGTGACTAATCATAAAATGCTATTTGTTCTAGGGAGGAGGGGGTGGGTAGTAGTTGAGTAATTAACCTGTACCCCTGAAAGGACCTGAATGGCTACAAATAGGAAAAAAAAAAAAGCAAAAAACAAACCTAATGAGTGTGAGCAATCTTATGAAGTACAGATCAGGGCCTTGTGTGAGATGGGAATTACAGCATCAGAAAGAAGAGACTTCCTGGCTGATGGCTAGATAAAAAGAATAGTTATCCATGCAGTACTATATATTGAAGATAGGTGAACATGAAGGTTATTGATGGCAATAGCAAAATATAGTCCATATTAAATGTCTATATTTGTCAGGATTTTGCTAGTTGTCAGTAATGCAACAATAAAAAAAGGCAAAATTTTTGTCCCCCAAAAGATCAAAGCCTTCAGAATAAACTACTGTGAAGCCTACTTGTCATGAAATGTAATAAACATTTTAATAAATCTGTCAAAAGGTGCAATAGGCACAGTGGAAACACCTAGTTTATTTTGTTGTTGGGCAAGGGAACTAGAGAGGATCTTCATGAAGATATGGGTCCTGCATAAGATCTGAAGTTGGATGAATGGTTTGACCTGGGTAGGGGAGGGAATTATAGGCCAAAAAGAAGGAAGAAAAGGGTCTTAGACACCAGAAACAAGTAACTACAACGAAATCAAGAAGTGAATTGGGGCCATGAATTACAACAAAGGGAGTAGATGGAGATGAGAACAGAGAAAGGGAAGAGGTCAGATCATTAAGAGCAAAGCATGCTGTGCTCATACAGAACATTAATTTTATTCTGTAGAGAGTGGGGATTTGTTGAAGGGTTTTAAGACAGAAAGTTACACTGAAAAAACTACTTCTGGAAAATGATAGATAATGATACAAATTTATTAAAATGAGGCTTCTCAGGTTTGAGCTCATATCTTATGCGGCGAGTGAATATTTATCAGTTAATGTTCATGGAAGGATGGAAGATTAGTAAGAAGAAATGAAACTGAAGCCCAGAGAGAAACAGGGACTTGCCCAAAGTCCACAATGAAGTCTGAAGCAGGCCTCAAAAGCACATAATATGTGCCTGTTTACAAAGTAGTCTTCAAGTGTTTTAGGGTTTTTAAAAAATATTTTATTGTCGGCCTCTTGCAGTTGCCCCAATTTTTCCCCTTTGCCTTCCTCCACCCAGTCCACCTCTGGCTCCAAGTCAGTCTCCATGCCACCGTTCATGTCCATGGGTCATTCATACATGTTTTTGACTAGTCCATTCCTCTTCTTTCCTCCATTATCCCCCTATGCCTTCCCCTCTGGCCATGGTAAGACTGTTCCATGTTTCCATGCTTGTGTTCTATTGTGCTAGTTAATTTGTTTTTGTTTAGGTTCCTCTTATAGGTGAAATCATATTGTATTTTTCTTTCATTGACTAGCTTGTTTCACCTAGCATAATATTCTCCAGTTCTATACATGCTGTCACGAAAGGCAGGAGTTCCTTCTTTCTCTCTGCTGCATGGTATTACATTGTGTAAATGTACCATAGTTTTTTGATCTGCCCATTTACCAATGGGCACTTAGGCTGTTTCCAGCACATGGCTGTTGTAAATAATGCTGCTATGAACATAGGGTGAGTAAGTTCCTTTGAATTGGTGTTTCAGGATTCTTCAGGTATAATCCCAGCCGTGGAATCAATGGGCCAAAAGGCAGTTCCATTTTTAGTTTTTTGAGGAAATTCCATACTAGTTTTCACAGTGACTGCACCAGTCTGCATTTCCACCAACAGGGCACTAGGGTTCCCTTTTCTCCACATCCTCTCCACTTGTTTATTGATTTATTAATGACGGCCATTCTGACGGCATGAAGTGGTATCTCATTGTGGTTATAATTTGCACCTCTCTGATGGCTAGTGATGCTGAGCATCCTTTCATGTGTCTCTGTACCCTCTGTGTGTCCTCCTTGGAGAAATGCCTGTGCAGGTCCTTTTCCCATTTTTTAATTGGATTGTTGACCTTCCTGGTGTTGTCATATGAGTTCTTTATATATCTAACAGAACAAACCCAAGTCCAAGACATTATTGGCAAAAATATTTCCCACACAGTTGGATACCTTTCATTTTTATGATGTTTCCGTTATCCATGCAGAATTTTTTTGCTTTGAAGGAGTCCCATTTATTTATTTTTTTCCTTTATCTCCCTTGCCCGAGGAGATATTTTGGCAAAAATTTTGCTTAGTGGGATATCTGATTTTACCGCCTATGTTTTCCTCTAGGACTTTTATGGTGTCATGGCTTATATTTAAGTCTTTTATCCATCTTGAGTTTATTCTGGTGTATGGTGTAAGCTGGTCTAGTTTCATTTTTTTGCACATATCTGTGCAGATCTCCCAACAAAATTTCTCGAAGAGGCTATTTTTACTCCACTTTATGCTCCTGCCCCCTTTTGCCAAATATTAATTGACCATAGAGACATGAGTTTATTTCTGGGCTCCCTATTCTTTTCCATTGATTTATGTGTCTGTTCTTGTGCCAGTACCAGACTGTTTTCATTATAGTGGCCTTATAATATATTTTGATATCAGGTATTGTTATCCTTCCTACTTTGTTCTTCTTTCTCAACATTACTGAAGTATTCAGGATCATTTTCGGCTCCATATAAATATTTGTTCTAGGCCTATGATATATGCCATTGGTATTTTAATAGAGATTCATTGAATGTATAGATACCTTTGGATAGTATGGGCATTTTAATGATGTTAACTCTTCCAGTCCATGAACATGGTATATGCTTCCATTTATTTGTCTTTTCCTCAATTTCTTTCTTAAATGTTCTGTAGTTCTCTGAGTATAAGTGTTTATCTTCTTGGTTAAGGTTTTTCCTAGATGCTTTATTTTTCTTGTTTCTATAGCAAATGGGATTTTTTTCAAGTTCCTGTTTCTGATATTTTATTGCTAGTG
Source organism: Mormoops blainvillei (assembly GCA_004026545.1). Taxonomy (NCBI): domain Eukaryota; kingdom Metazoa; phylum Chordata; class Mammalia; order Chiroptera; family Mormoopidae; genus Mormoops; species Mormoops blainvillei. The sequence goes on along the minus strand of PVJD01012887.1, from coordinate 9,938 downwards.
TACAAAAATGCCTCTGGTTTCTGAGTATTGACTTTGTAACCCACTATTTTGCCAAATTCAATTATCAGAATGAGAAGTTTTTGGTGGAGACTATAGGGTTTTCTATGTATACTATCATCTTCTTGCAAATAGTGACAGCCTTACATCCTCCTTTCCAATTTGGATGCCTTTTAATTCTTTTGTTTGTGGTGGGAGTTTTTTGATTTTTGCTTCAGTTTCAGTAGTTGTTAGTCTGTTCAGGCTTTGTGCTTCTTCTTGATTCAATTTTGAAGCTTGTATGTTTCTAGAAATGTGTCCATTTCACCCAGGTTGTCCAATTTCTTAACATATAGTTAATAGTTATTTATTACAATCCTTCTTTAGCCCTGTGGTATTGGTTGTAACTTTTCCTCCTTTGATTCTGAAATTACTTATTTGGATCTTCTCTTTTTTTCTTGATGAGCCTGGCTAAAGGCTTATTGATTTTGTTTATCTTTTCAAAGAACCATCTCCTGGATTTATTGATCCTTTGAATTGATTTTTTAGTCTCTGTGTCATTTAGTTCTGCTCTGATTTTGATTATTTCCTTCCTCCTACTTGTTCTGGTCTTTGTTTGTTGTTGTTCCTCTAGTTCTTGTAGATATAGGGTTAGGTTGTTTATTTTGGATTTTTCTATCTTTTTTGGGTAGGCCTATATTGCTATGAAATTCCCTCTCAGGACTGCCTGAGCTGTGTCCCTTAGGTTTTGGGCTGTGTATGTTCATTTTCATTTGTTTCCAAAAACTTTTTGGTTTCTTCCTAGATCTCATTGTTAACCCATTCATTGTTTAATAGCATGTTATTCAGTCTCCATGTATTTGAGTGTTTTTGAGTTTTTTCCTTGAGTTTGGTCTCTAGTTTTAAGTGATTGTGATCCAAGAAGATGCTTGATATGATTTCAATATCCTTGAATTTGTTGAGGTCTGTTTTGTGTCATACCATATGGTCTATTTTTTAAATGTTTCATGTGCATTTGAAAAGAATGTATATTTGCTTCTTTGGGGTGAAAGTTTCTGTATGTATCAATTAAATCCATTTGATCTAGAGTGTTGTTCAATGCCATAATATCCTTATTGATTCTATGCTTGGAAGACCTATACATTGTTGACAGTAGGGTGTCAAAATCTCCTATGATGAGTATGTTACCTTTGATATCTTTCTTGAAGTCCTCTATGATTTTTCTTATACATTTAGGTGTTCCTATGATGGGTGCATAAATGTTTGCAAGCGTTATATCTTCTTGATGGATTTCTCCTGTAAGTATTATGTAGTGTCTTTCTTTTTCTCTTTTTATGGCCTTTGTTTTGAATCTATTTTGTCAGACACAAAGTATTGCTACCCCAGTTTTTTCTCATGACCATTTGTTTGGATTATTTAGGAGACCCTCAGGCTGACTTACTGTAGGATCAACTCCAACCATAGTGTGCAAACTGCTGTGCAGGTACTAACCACACAAAGCCAAATTCACCTTAGCAAGTTAGTCCCTGCAGAGTTCTCCCTTTATTATGCAGCTTGTGAAGCTTATTGGATCCTGCTCTAATATGGTCAAAGTTGGCCACTGGGTGTGTTGGTTCTGGGTCCGTTGGGAGGGACTCTGGTGCAGGCCAATGTAAGATACTCTTTGAGACGATCTCTTGGGAACATTTTTAGAGCTACAAGCAATCCGCAGTTTGTGGCTGGTTCTGCACAGCCTGGGTGCATGCACCAAGGTCAGCTTTTACCAGCACTGGGACCAAGGGCAGATCATTAAAGTTCACAAGGCACTGCCTCCAAGTTCTGCCTCCACCTATCGCCACCTGCTGGCTGCCTTTTAGGTTCAGTCACTACAAGAGCCTCTGATTTACTTGAGTTCCATGAGGTAGGTTCACAGTGAGTCACTAGGTAGGGGCAAGTGGTATTCACCAGATTGATACGGGGTCAAATTCAGTACCAGTGCTGGTTCTGAGACCACTCAGCAAATGTCCCCTGGTATACCAAGCCTAACTTCTATCTACTGGGTGCTCCCAACCTTTGTGTTAGTGCAGGGTCTCAAGGAGGCATCACGCTGAGGTTAACAGAGTTTATCAGGCCTAACTAGACCAAGATTTGGTGATGTGCAGGGAAGACCCTGCTCCCATTGGCCCAACAAGGAAGAAATAATCCCTCTCATAGGACCACATAGCTCAGTCTGTCACGGATTCTACAGGAAGGAGATACAGTTCAGTGGGGTGGGGCTGTGGGTAGTCAGGAGGATGGGGCTGGTAGATCTCCTATAAGGGGCAGTTAAGATTCAGGCTTAGGGGATGCGAGGGGTATGGCCCTTATCCCAGAGCCACAGCACTCAATCTGTCCAGATTTTGCCCAGATTAGTTGGGAAGATCCACTAGAAGTCAAGTGAATGAGGCCTCTGCAGCCAAAGCAAGACCTCAGAGGGTGGTTCTAGCTGATAAGTCTTGAGGGGGGAGTATGAGTCAGGTTCATGAGAAAATGAGGGGAATAGCCCCTGCCCCAAAGCAATACAACTCAGTCACTGACACTCCCCAAGTCTGCCCAGACCTCTACACCTTGGCCAAGGTAGCTGATTCCTCAGCAAGTTGTAAGTTTTGCAGGGTGGGGTAGATGGAGTCCAGAGTGTGAAGCTATTGCTTTTCCTTGGGCTGATGCCACACAAATAGAGTGCTCAACCCAAGAAAGTTGGCATCTGACTTAGTAGAGAATGACTCAGCACGGGCATCCTGGCAACCGTCCCTTCAGCTCTCTCCCAAGAACCACTACCACAGACTCTCCTCATGTGACTAGTCCACACTGCCCTCCCACCACCAAAGCCCATGATGAGTGGTGGCAAATGAAATATTGTGCATTAGCTCCTTAAGAAGGTGTATGTGTGTCTAATGGACTCCTACCTTTCCCAGGCAAAAAGAAACCCTGCTGCTTTTCAGAGGCAGCTATTATTGGGGTGCCTCTTCCCAGCCCTGGTGCTTTTGGTAGGAGATCTCAGCTTGAAGTTTAGACCCCATGGTTCTCAGGGGCAACCCCCTGCAACTGAGATATCCCTCCAGAATCTCAGCTGCTGGCATGGGAGTGAGTGGAGCCAGGCATTTCACATCTCTGCCCTTCCTACCAGTCTTGATGTGGTTTCTTTGTAAAATCTTGATAAAAAGGCTTCTCTTCAGATAGTCGTCAGTTGGTTATTCAGGATGATTGTTCTATAATGTAGTTGCAATTCCACTTCAGTCCTGGGATGAGGTGAGTGTAGCTTCCACCTATTCTGCCATGATCTTGGATCCTAAAGAAATAATTTGGAAACATTATCTTATGTGTATAGAATTTATTTCCTAATAGACTAAGTTTTCATAATAGATCAAGATTATATAACCATTCTTTAACTACTTCCTTTTCCCAGTTTGGGTAATACTGAATCAACTTTATATGAGAGTTTCTTTCAAGTCAACTAATTCTAACTTATTTCATCATATTTTATATCCTAAATGTATGTACCCCATAAATATATATGCCTACAAGCTCAGCAGGGTTCTATTGAACTATTTATTCTAATATTTCTCTGACGTGTCCTTGGTTCCATTAGCCACAATATCTGTTCTCAACCTTCTCCAGGATCCTCATATTTCCTATGAGTTCACAGAAGCCTAAAGATAATCCCTAATGTCACTCCACAGCAACAGGTAGGTAACAAAAACATAAATGATCTAAGGCCCTCCATTAGTGGTGCCCCATTGACTTTCATTCAATAAATATTTATTGAGTGACTTATTTGTTGAGTGCCTGGCTGTGAAGCACTGCTCTGGATGAAGACACAGCAGAGAACAAAAGAATGAAAACACTGCCCTCATGGCACTTACATTATAGTTAGGAATTGCACACCAGAAGTAACAAAATACTACATGCATCTCAAGTGGTGGTAAGTGCTCTAAAGAAGTAAAAGACCGACAAGACAAGGGCCTACAGGATATTTTAAATAGAAGAGTCCAGGACATCTTCTCTGATATTTAAGAAAAAATAAATTAAGTGTGGGAATGAGCACAGAGAAGCAAAATCTCAAGTAGAAAAAGTAGCAAGAACAATTTAATGACCATATATATATTTCCCAAGTTTGGAGAATTTCAAGGAAACCAGCTGGATAGAGAAGAAAGCAGGAAGTGGATGGAAAGAAACTAAGTCACAGAGAATGGGGTATACAGATTATTAAAGCTCAGTAGGTCAAGTTTAGACTTTGGTCTGAGATGGAGGCTGTTGGAAGAGGATATGATCTTCATTTATATTTTAGAAGGAAATAAGGATTGAAGCAATGATACCCTTCTTGACCTTGACCCTACAGAAACATCCAGGCCCTTGACCTTTCCGTATACTTTTCTCTGTTCATTTTAAATTTTTTTCCATTTTTTTACATCTAGGATTTCAATGTTGATCACTCATTGCATACTTGCAGCAACTCAAATGACTTTTGTGAAACTCTGGTTTAAATCACCCTGCTTGTTAAAATCTCAATCTTGGCAAGTTCTTAAATTTACTTATACTGTTGTCTTACCTAGGACACTCAATATTTAGAAAAAATTCATTTCTGTTTCGCAAACATGGACTACAATATTGTTTAATTTTTTTCTTGCTTTTGGTAATACACCTTTAATCATTTTCCTTCAATAAACCATCCAAAAATAGCAGTAATTTCTTACATATCTATGCCATCGCACCCATTAATCAATTACAGAAAACAATCTCTTAGTTTGTAGAGAAAATTGCATCCATTTTGCATGACTGACTCCAAATTCCCACCCTCACTATTTTTTAAATTGGTTTATGTCTGATCAGATTTGTTACTTTCTCACTGTAGGCATGAAATTTCAGGTGACACATAATTTCTAAAAATGTTTTATTACTGTGCTTTGGTTTTCATTTTCTTTGTCATCCTGAGTAAATTTTTTAAAATTAGAATGTTCTTCCTAATGAAGATCATGATGAAACACATAAACATAATACTCAAATTTATATTTGAACTAGTTTTTTTTCTTTTAAAAATTACAATGTAGTTTATATACTTTTCTCATTTAACCCAGTCCAACTTTACTATATCTATTGTAGGTAAGAAATTTTTAGTTTAAGGAGCTTAAACAATTTCCAAGGTCACAATAAAATTTGTTCATGAACATTAACCTTCCTTTCCAATATTTCACACTCTTGGCTTGCACAATTCACTGATTTCTGGAATTTGTTCTCTTTTCTGCTGTTCTTTCCTTTCTGGGAGATTTTCAGGAATTCTCTATTTTTCTCCCACAGTACTTTGTTGTTATCCAAGGGTTCTTTCTTTTGCCTGCTTCTCTTCTGACTCTACAGGAATATAACACAAACTAGTTTTTTAGTTAAATAAGTAAATATCATGGATTATGTCATAGACTGTAGAGCATAATTTCATGGTAGGAGAAGTAAAAGAGGAAGAACAGAAAAGGAAGGGGAAAGCCAAGAAGGAGGAGAAAGAAAAACAAGAGGGAAGAGAAGGAGATAAGAAGTCCAGCATAAATATCATCATAAGTACCCTTTTAGAGATTACGTCTTTAAGCCACCAATTTAATACAACATTTGTGAGGTAGCAGTCACTCTTTATTGATTGTTCCCTTGAAGGAAAGGTCCTGGTATTTTCATCCAGTGTGGTGTTTGGTTATAGAGGATATGATACCTGTTTTACTTAATTATACAATAACAGGACAAGTTCTGGTCCATCAATATTCTAAACTGACCTGTTCCTGCAGGATAAAACCATGAGAAACATACAAAGGTACCCCTATGTTTAGAGTCCACTCTTTTTGATTCCTCCTGTCACACATAATCCCCACGCTTCCTATCATTTTGAAGCAGAAAATGATGTGTGGAGTATAATGCCTACATTTTTGTGTCCCTACTTGAAATATGGATAAGTTAATTTAAATGTAAGTTTAAATTCTGTATATTATCATTTGTTAATTTTCATTACCTGACAGGATTTTCTTTTTTCTCCTGATGATGTTGCTTGGTAGTGCCTTTGAATCACTAGTTCACATTTCGTTCAGTAGGCTGTGAATATCATAGATCTCTTAGAATAGTGTCTTTTAACATGCCTTAAGAGAAATCACTGAAGAAATAAATGAGTGAAGAAAGAAGGTACAGTAAGTAACTAAGGGAGACAGGAAAAAAGAGGAAGAAGAAATCCATTTGACATTTCCAAAATGAATAAAGCAGCAATGACTTTGAAAAAATTAGACATTTAAATATTTACTGAACCATGTATAACTTTTTTCCATTAATAATATACTAGATATTGGGGGGGGTTTTCGCACTGAAAATCAACTATATATCTGAAAGGCATAGAAATCAATGAAAAAGAGTCAGATTGATTTAATTGAATTGGACTTTTTCAGCCTTAATAAAACATTTATAATGTTTTGTTTTCCATCCAAAGAATAACAATAATTTCTAATGTGGTTGTTCAAAATAATCTAGAAGACAGACCAAATAAATATTTCCTTAAAACACTTGATACAAAATTATACCTTAAATTCTATTTATAGGGTCAGACTTATGGACACATAATGTACTCATGAGTTGATTATATGGAGCCTCAAAAATTATGATCCACAAAGAATCACCTAGAGATATTGATAACATTAGCTTCTTGCTGCACCTCCTAGATTCTGATTCAAATGCCTGGAAAGAGGGCCTATGACTTTGCATCCCAGCAAGACCTCAGGCGATGCTGATTCTGATGGTCACATGTACCACATTTTGGGTAAAAATAGAATACAAAATATACCTAAACTTTAAAAATGATTTTTTGTGTGTATTCGGTTCTCAGTATATTGTATTATTCAACAAGTAGCAAAGAGGTGAATTTTATACAAATTTGCCTAGGGACTTAGTGAACACTAAATTTTTTTCCTATCGAGGGTAATCATGTTAACACATGGCTTCCAGTGTGTAACATGAACCCCTAAAAACTCAAAGGAAATAAAATCAATACACAAACATATGCATCAAGTTCCTGTGTGAGACAGAGATTACTGAGCTTCTGTAGTCATTTAAAATAAGAACTGTTTTATTATAAATAGTAGATTACTGTATTTTGGCAAACATTTGAACATACTCGAAGACTGACAATATGCTAAAGTCAGTAGAATAAGGGTACATTGTAATAATTTTTAGGAGACACATTTGAAATAAATGGTTTCAATTTTATTATGCCAGTTGTCATCATATATTAGAGAACCAGTGAAATTTTGACAAGATGCTATCATTTTGGGTATAGAGTTTTTCCATTGTGGACATACATTTGTTGAAATAGGGAGATAGGGTTCTATACACTTTTACCATTTCTACGCTTACTTTAGCATGCTTTCCTCTCTTATTCATTCATACCTAGACAAACACTAGGATTAACCAGCGAAGGGTATACTTTTCTCTGCTGACTCTGCTTCACAATCATCTATTGTAAAGTGTAAGTTTATTTTTTGTATCTGTCAAGACAGATTTTGGGCATTATTTTTAGTTCAACAATGTGATCTCATAATTGACTTAATTTAGAAAAACAAATGTAGGATTTCAGTGTGTATAAATATATCAGTCCTCTAGAAAAGAACACTATCTCTTCGGCCCTTGTGATTTCAGCTTCTCGGACTTCTGTGTCTCATCTTGGGTAAAAGGTAATATATTCAGGGACAATCTAATATGATGTCTTAGTGTAGCTTTTGTTTACTAGAATGAGTTGTAAATTATTTTTTAAATGTATATAATTTATTGATAATTTTTCATGAGCAACACTGACGGAAATGGTGATCCGTGTCAGGATCTGAAGGTGAGGACAGGACCCCAATGCCTCCGAACTGACAGCAACACTGCACCAAATGAATGATGAGGGACAAGGGGGAGATATGCTCCGTGTCTCTGTTGGTGACATAACCTAGAAGTCTTTCTATTTTCTTGACTAAATACAACATCTCTATTGTGTGATAATGTTTTACCTTTAACTTAAAGTTCAAGGTTATAGTTTATAAGAAAATGATCTTTAGAATAGCATAAGTTCTCTTTTTGCAAATGTGTGTAGTTTTTTAAAGATTTTATTTTTTATTTATTTTTAGAGAGAGGGAAAGGGAGGGAGAAAGAGAGGGAGAGAAACACCAATGTGTGGTTGCTTCTCGTGTGCCCCTCACAGGGGACCCAGCCTGCAACCCAGGCATGTGCCCTGACTGGGAATCAAGTCAGCGACCCCTTTCTTTCACAGGCTGGTACTCAGTCCCTGAGCCACACCAGCTGCGGCTCAAATGTGTGTATTATTTTAAAGATTTAGTTAGCCTTCATCAAAGTTCCTGCAGTACCATCACTAACTCATTTTATATTACCTTTTCATCATTCTTTTTATCATTAAAATAGTTTCTAATTTTCTGCATCATTTGCACTGTATAACAGACTTTTATTAATTTATTTTACTTAATCTATATTCATTTCATTTGTGGTTTGCTTAAAAAAAGTTTTTATATGATATCCAACTTCAACATTGTCTTCTTTGGATAATATTCTTTCAAAGACCCTAATTCTCCATTGGGTATCTATCTGTAGAAGACCAGTTTCTGTGAATTATCCTTAATCTTCTACTTTCAATAAAATTTGAGGTATGAACAACACTAAAAGTTGCATCCTTATTTGTATTATAACATGAATGATTGTTTGGTTAAGTAGTACATGATTTTTAAAATGTTATAAAGAAATATGTAATTTCCTCAGTTTGTCCAATGACAAAGTCCTAAGTTTCAACCAATGAGGCAAAATCAACAGGTAAGGAACAACAGAAATACCATCAGAAGAAATGGTGCTTCATATGTTAAATTTAAAGTTATTAGGCAGAAAAACAGCTTCTTTTATCATCAGGAAAAAAAAATGTTACTCTGTTGTTCTATCAAAACTGATGGCCAAAATGATCAAGAAGAAAAAAGCTTTTATCATTATTTGCCTTATACGTTGCAAAATGTTTTTATTTAGAAGTCTGAAACCAAGAAATAAATAATCTGCGTTATTTCTTACACAAGACCAAGAGTACTGAGTTTGCTGTATAAACTGAATTACAAAAACATATCAAAGAGTCCCAGATTAGGGTAATTTCATTGAATAAAATAACTTGAAGATTAAGTTGTTTTTACCAAATTCAGTTTATCAATATATCTACAAATATTTTCCCTGAAACTTCTTTATAATTTAGTTTTGGTCTACCCATTGTCTTTCATTTTCTCATACTAGGGTTACACCAATTCCACAGTTTTCAAGTCAGAACCTGACTTATTTTCTCAAAATCTATCATAAATCCTTTCTCTGTGTTTTGAAATTCTACCTTCTAAATATTTTTTAAAACTCTGTCTTAACCATTACTCCATATGTCATTATGTAAGGTCCCTATAATTTCACAACAATCTCTGTAATCAGCCTGTCCTCATTTTTGTTCTTCTTATCTAGCAAACTATTTCATTTCCTACATACTATCCTCTCTCTCATTTTTGTTTCTTTGCACGTTCCCTAAACCTCTCTTTACTTTATATAACCTTACACAAGCCTTACCTTTTTCTTTTCTTTAATATTACCACCTTTTCTTGCTCTGTTTGAAATGTCCTGTTTTCCTGTTTTCATGATACTATAGTATTTTTATACTACAACAATGTCCCCTACTTGTCTCTAAGCTCCATCATGTCACACAATGTGTTTTAACACCCTATACTTCTACCCTATTTCACAAAGCTGTGGATATAGTTTGATCAATAAATGATTTGAAAGCACAGGAATGAATGTGCTGCTGACTTGTCACATGTGCTTTCACAGGACTCAGCCAAATATGAGGATCCTTGCCTTGGCCTTTATCATGGCTCTCATGTTTGCCATGATTGTAAGTATATCGGAAAATTTTGAAGAATTTG
>PVJD01012886.1:0-37189 GCA_004026545.1 Mormoops blainvillei | reverse complement strand
CCCTGCTTGCTGCCTGGTTTCGGAAGGTAGTGGAAGGAGGCGGAATATTGACTTTTCTCCCTTCCTCTGCACCAGCTAAAAAGTTTGCAGAGAGCCAGCCTAAAAAGGACACCCCTCGGAAGGAAAAGGGGTCTCGGGAGGAGAAGCAGAAACCACAGGCGGAGCGCAAAGAGGAGAAGAAGGCGGCTGCCCCCGCCCCCGAGGAGGAGATGGACGAGTGCGAGCAGGCGCTGGCCGCTGAACCGAAGGCCAAGGACCCCTTTGCTCACCTGCCCAAGAGGTAAGGCTGGTGGAGGTGGCGGGCCCGTGTCCTCCACACAGCCAGGCCCCGGAACTGTAGTGGCAAATGAGGCGACTTCCTGAATTTAAGAATTGGGTGAGTTTTGAAAGTAGAAAGTGCGTTCCAAGTGCATCCAGTATTGGGGGAAGATCAGAACTTCTTTTCTGGCAAAAAAAAAAAAAAAAGGCAGATGGGCACAGAATTTGGCATGGAGGTGCATTGGTCTTTGAGGGTGCTCGTTAATACTGGAGGCCCCTCAGCACTAACACAGTTGAGAGGTATCGGTGGGAAGAGAGCCTTGCGTCTGCTCTGCTGAATCAGGACACCACGTCAGTATCGTTTGGTGATTTTTTTTCCTGTTTTGGTGAATCAGACTATAAATATTGCTCACTAGGAGAGGATGATGACCATGACTGCATGGTGCCTGTCTGGTTCGTTGTTTTCCAAACTGGGGAAGTTAAACCCCTCAGAGAGAAGGAAGTAGAGGGGACGCCTGTGGGTATCCTCTTTCCAATGAATGTAGGGGTTCTTGGAAGAAAAAATACAGTAAAAGGGAGATTTTTGGTGTGAAAAAAGTGGGACACCTGTACTTTCCCAGCCCTCTGTGTTGTGTAAAATTTTCCAGGTCTGAGAGACCTTCAAAAGAGGCCAACCACTCCTTCATTACATCAAGAGTTTATTAAGAACTTAACACAGCAGGCCTTGGCTGATGTGGCTCAGTGGATTGCGTGTCGGCCTGCGGACCAAAGGGTCACTGGTTCGATTCCCAGTCAGGGCACATGCCTGGGTTGCGGGCCAGGTCCCCGGTAGGGGGTGCGCGAGAGGCAGCCACAGACTGGTATTTCCTCTTTCTCCCTCCCATCCCCTCTCTAAAAATAAATAAATAAAATCTTTAAAAAAAAAAAAAGGCACGTCTTGGTGCAGGTGACATGCCTATACTCCATCCTCCGTGCCAGTGGCAGGTGCTAAGGGGCTATGGGAGAAGGCAGGATGGGCACAGCAGGGTCATCCACCCAACTGAGGGGAGATGCCTAGATGCCTTTCGTGCTTGCCTCAGGCAGGAACCGGCTCGGCAATGGGCTTTGGGGCATGGGGGCGGGGCCCATGGGCAGTCTCTGAGGGGGGTTAGAGGAGCAGTCTCTGTTCTGGTACAGATCCTGCTGGATCTATAGCTCTAGGGTCTGGCGTGGTGATGTCATTGGCCAGGCTGTCTTCCACACTCTACCATCAGATCTTTCTTTGGTCACTGCCTCAAGTCATTTTATTAGAATTTCAGACAACGCAAGAAATGTCTCTTCTCACCTGCTCTTCCATCCTTTCACTAGTTGGTCTGTTACGGTTCAGCGGGGTTTGGCCGTCCAGCCCTGTTAACGGTTTTGATAGGAGGTGAGCAGTGTGAAGGAGCGGGCACCAGTGGCGGGCAGAACCTCTGTGCTCCTGGAGGGTTGCCACCGCTGCTTCCCCATTTGGGGGAGCAACTTGGGAGTGTGGCTAAGACTTTTCCGCAAGACCCAGAGGCTCCGGACGGAGCTGCTCTCTAAAGATGTCGCCCACTTTGAAGCGCACGGGGCAGGTCTAGAGTGAGCAGGACTTTTTCCCATTTGACTACCACATTTTCTCCTGATAGATTTTAGTGGCTATGCTTATGGGATAGATTAAAATTGCCATGATCTGAAGAGGGGGGATTTATTTGTGTCCTCCTTCTATATGAAATGGCTGAACAGAAAAAAAAAAAGCAAGCAGGACTTTTGGTGTGTAAATAAGCTGTGATAAGTAACCCAAATTACACATGCTGTTGGAATGTAGACACTGGTAATTACAGACACTGTTATTAATTAGTATATATGTTAGGCCTGTACTCTGGGCAAAAAATAAATCAGGCAGTAACCTTAAAATCTTTAATAAACTTTGCTTTTCTTAGAGTGTTTGTAACACCTATTTGCTGCATTACCGTGATGCTTTACTGAGCTGCGAAGATGATTTTCCCTAGGACTTTTAATGTCACAGAGATAATGCCTTCAAAGACCAAGGCTCCTTTGCCCAGAGTCCTTTTAAGGCTTCCAGCTAACCTGTTTCTGGAGCTGTTCAGAGCCTGTGTTCGCTTGGTGGCATGGGGGGGCAGGATTATGGTCAATAGCAATACAAATAGTTCAGGAAGGTGTGAAACCAACCCTCTGTCCCATTTCGTGGGTGGTTGAGGTGGTGATGCGCCTCAGGTGAGGCCTCTGCTGTTAGGAAGGAACCTGGGGGCTTTGCTTCAGTGTAACTGGGCAAGTCACACTGCCTCACCTGATCTGTAAAGGGAGGGAAGGTAACAGGCAAGGGTTTGTTGTCAGGATGCATGAAATAGGTGATAACTCATGGTATTATTAATATTAATGAATAATTGAACCAACTTAAACATTCAGAAAGGGAATTTAATAGATTTGTGGCACATTCATGCAGTAGAAATTTATTTAGTCATTAAAGCTTTTGCAGAGAATTCTCAATAGCATGTTGCTGTAATAAATGAACTCTTTGTAAGGCACAAAACTACATCATCTGTGAAAAACCACCATTGGGACATACGTAAAAATGCTAGTTGTCTTACTTGCTGGATTTGTGGGTGATTTCCTTCAGGCAGAGTTTCTGATTTTTGTTTCTTTGTTGATTTTTTAAAAGATTTTATTTTTAGAGGGGACGGGAGGGAGAAAGACAGGGAGAGAAACATTGATGTGTGAGCGAAACATCAGAACATCGACTGCGGGTGCCCCACTGGGGACCAGGCCCCGCAGCCCAAAGCCAGCTTTGCGGAGCTTTGCCGGTGGTGATCAGCCAGCCGAGCTCTGCCTGCTCTGCGGCGGCGGCAGCATGTTTTCTCGTAATTGGGAACGAAAGAAAGCAGAACCCCTCCTGGGGTTTGGGGGCGGGGGGTGGAATTCTCGGCCCAGGGCGCCAGATTGCTTCAGAGATAACCTGCACCTCAGGGTTCATCAGCAACCGGACTGGGCAGAGTGGCTAAAGGACATGGGTGTAAGGTTTGGGCTGGAGGCCCTTTGAGAACACACACTGCTTAACATTGCTGTCGTATTATAGTGTGTGTAACCTGAAGAGGCCTCTGTGATGGGGGTGGGGGACGGGACTGGTGAGTCACTATGAATGTGACTCATGGAAAAGAGCCACTGGGAAGGGCTAGCCAGGAAAAAAAAAAAGGTCCTTTGTCTCCACCAGGGGGCAGCAGTTCACTGCATTTCTCCTGGGGCAGGCCTCCCTCAGGGCCCCCTTGAGTCCCACCCTTCACGTACCAAGCATACTCGAGCTGGGGGTGCGGAGCCAGGGCGTGCCCTAGGCCCCTGTTCATACCCTTCAGCTCTTCTCCAGCAAGGTTAATACACACCTGCCAGTCCAGGGACTCTTCCTTTAAATCAGCGCATTTTAAGTGATGATGCCCATTGCTTCTTTTAGCCTGGCAAGCCCTTTGGTGTCTCAGTAGTGCCTTCTCTGCACTGACCTTCCTGTTTTCCTCCATTCAGTACCTTTGTGTTGGACGAGTTCAAGCGCAAGTACTCCAATGAGGACACACTCACTGTGGCGCTGCCGTACTTTTGGGAGCACTTTGATAAGGATGGCTGGTCCCTGTGGTACTCCGAGTACCGCTTCCCGGAAGAGCTCACCCAGACCTTCATGAGTTGTAACCTCATCACTGGTGAGAAGAGGGTGGGTCTGGGAAGAGGAAGGGAGGGCAAGGTAATGTGATCTCAAAGGCTGAATGTTCTCCCTCGCTCCTTCAGGAATGTTCCAGCGATTGGACAAGCTGAGGAAGAATGCCTTTGCCAGCGTCATCCTCTTTGGAACCAACAACAGCAGCTCCATTTCTGGCGTCTGGGTCTCCCGAGGCCAGGAGCTGGCCTTTCCGGTGAGGAGAGTGTGGGGAGGAGTCTGTCTTTAGTGCGGGGCAAGGAGAGCCGATTACGGCGCACGCTGGTTCCTGGGCCGATGAGCGTTCGGGAAAGCTCAAGGAATGTGTCCAGGAAGGAGCTGTCATGTTCACGGGAGTCCCGAGTTCTGATGACATGTGTTTGAGCTGGAAGTAACAGGTGCGAGACAGTGTCTGATACCCTGACCACATGCTTCTTACCTGGCTTTGTCTCCTCAGCTGAGTCCAGACTGGCAGGTGGACTACGAGTCATATACGTGGCGGAAGCTGGATCCTAGCAGCGAGGAGACCCGGACGCTGGTTCGAGAGTACTTTTGCTGGGAGGGGGCCTTCCAGCATGTGGGCAAAGCCTTCAATCAGGGCAAGATCTTCAAGTGAACATCTTTACCATCGCCTAGCTGCCTACACCTGTCCTTCAGGGAGATGGGGTCATTAAAGGAAACTGAACATTGAACCCTTTCTTGTCCTGCCTCCTTTGTGAACGGCGGCTTCTTCAGAGGGGAGTGCATTTGTGGAAGCAGGCGTTTCCTGGGCCTGCACTGCCTCCCCGTGCAGGAGAGAGACCTTCCGAAGAGCAGAGCCCTGCCCACAGTTGTGATTGCCTTGCCTCCTACAGTGGTGACTGTCTTCTAGCCGGGAAATGCTGGACACAGGGCGGGTGGTGACGTGGGGCCTTGGGAGTACCCTCTGAGGGACTAGATTCCATTCCTTTCCCAATGAGAGGGCAGAACACCAACCGACAATGATAGGAGCTAACACCGCAGTGAGCAATGTGAGAGGAACTGTGTGCTACTTCCCACAGCCGCGCCGTGACGTAGGGGTGGCTGTACCCAGGGGTCAGCAGGAATGGGGGTCTGAACGCTGACCCTTCGTTGGCCCTCACCTAGCCGCAGATCATCTCTGGGCCATCCCTACTTTCTAAAGAGCGTTCTGTAATGATGTAAGTGGTAGGGGCAGGATTTTAAGCCCAGGCCACTCAAGCCTGGAACACCACTGTGTCCTGGAACAGCGGTCATAATTGTCTTTGAGTGGCCCTGCTTGGATCAGTGGTTACTGTTTTCTCCTTTGAGCTTTTACTCTCTTTTTAGAGATTTATGCCCCTGCTGGGGTTGTCTTTTCTGAAGAGCACTGATGATTAGCAGCTCAGGTGGGCTCAGAAGTCTAGTTTGAGTCACATTTTGAGGCATGCAGAGACGGTCATGACTGCCTTCTGGTATTTGGACCGCATCCTTATGGGTGGTTTTTCTCCTCCCTTCCCTTTAGTGTAGACACAGGGGGCCTCCTGGCTTGGGAGGGGAAGAGGTGATCTTCCAGGCACTGAAGGTCCTGGTAGCTTGAGCACGGTAGCCCTGTAACCTAGCTGGGGACCTTGACTGCAGATGGGGCTTGGAATCCAGCTGGGTGAGGATGGGTTGGTTCTTGCTCAGTTTGCTTCCTGGAATCTCATCTTGCATTAGATCCAGACTTGCTACCTGTCTTGCATCTGACCCTTCTGGGCTGCTCTTGGATAGGAGCTCAAAGTGCTAAGTGCTGGCTGGGGCGTGCCCTGAGCTGGTTGCCAGGCCGTCACAGTCACCGAACCTGTCAGACTCCCATTCCCACCACACTCCCTGCTCCTTTGCTTTTGTAACCCTCACTACCTTCCTGGTATCCTTCGTGTTCCTAGTAGCTGAGGATTTAGGCAGAAGAGACCAAATTGTACAAGTGGGTTTGAGAGGCAGGCTTGAGCCCCAGGAGTGGGGCCCAGCTGAAAAGTGTTTTCTGCTGGGTAAGCCTGATCTTGGGCGGCGGCAGCAGGCCTGGCAGCCCAAGTGGACTGGCCAGCTTTGGCCTAGGGGGCTGGGACCCCCTCCTCCTAGCTCTCTCTGAGGCTGCAGGAAGCGTGACTCATTCACACCTCCTGCCTCCCGTGCCTCTAGCTCTGGCGGTTTGGTGCAGAGGAGGGCACCAGGGCGTTGGATGAGGCCTGGCCTGCTCTGGGAGAGGGCAGGTCACCCACAAGCTGGAGGTGGGCTGGGCGGCCTGGGGGGAGGGGTCTGTGGCCTCAGGAAGGCTTGCAGTTGGCCTCCAGAAGGGAGTAGTATGGAAAGACCTCTTCCCTACCCAGGTGGGCAAGAAAGAGGTTAAGGGTGCGGGCGTTTCTGGTGGCAGATGTGGGGCTGGAAAGGGGAAGTACATCTGGAGCTGGTTCGGTCCTGCCCCTGGGAGACCCGAGTCACCACGTGGCGGGCCAAGGGCTCTGGGCTCACACCCTCCCCATCTCATCGGTCCATCCTGTTGTGGAGCCCGGCCTTTCCCCGCCCCTCCCAGCTCTGGCCGGGGGCGCCTGGCTTCCCGTGGGCAGCCAGCGAGAACCTGCACCAGGGACACATCTCCGCCTGCTGGGCCGTTTTCCTGACCTGCCAGAGAGGCTCGTGCCACCCCTGCGCCACCAAGAGCCGGGGTCCCTGCGTGCACGGCGCAGCGCATGCCGGCAGGGGCTGGGGTCTCTGGCAGAGTGAAGGGGTGGAGGCTGAGAGCAGGGCGTGGTCTTGGAGAACTGGGGTAGGATGAGGGAAGGCGGAGGCTAGTTTACCCACTTTCTGGGCAAAACCTCAGAGCCTCAAGAAAGGGAGGTTGAGAAACTGGATAGCGGGTCGGGCTGAGTTGCCTCTGAGGGCAGATAAAAGCTTTCCAAAGCCTGGAGTGTGAACGGGAATGGCTGAGATCTGGTTTAGCTTGTAGATAAACCAGTAGATACTGGTTGTAAGCAGCTATTTATTTTAGCTTTGTTGGCACTTCTGGCTTGTCACTTATTAAAAAGTCAGAAGCCTTTAAAGTTCTTCCAAGAAAGACCTAGATTGTCATTTGGTTCACGTCCTGCTTTGAGCTGGAGTGGGACAGCTGCTGCTCTCATTGGGTCAGACCCATCCCACCAGCTGCCTACGTGCCCCAAATGTGCCACTTCCCCTTTTGAAAGGTGGGGGGAGGGTCGAGAATGTTGAAGGGAGAGGAATGAAGTGCTTTGGAGACTCCACCCAGTCGTTTCTGAAATTAATACTGTGGTTTTCATGGCAACCGGCAGGCACTCTGTCCTCAGAACCCAGAGCTGTCCCTCCAGCATCAAATGGGTTTTGCTGGGTGGCCGTGGCTTCCTTGGCTCCTTCCCTACAGGACACTGTTTCTTTCCCAACTTGCTTTAGCCCTGCATGCTTGAATGTAACTCTGGGGTACCCACCCTCTTCTCTAGTCCCATAATGCTGCGGAGCTAAAACATTGGCGCTCCTGAAAGGTTAAGAGAAACTATGCCACCTGCTCTTGTCTGTTTGTTCGAATCAGGCTGGCACGGCTCCCAGAGGAGGCCGTTGTTTTACTCCAGTGGAATTGCTGGGGTATCCCAGTGCCTCGGCACCCGAGGGATGGGCGGAGTACGGGATGGTGGCAATTGCTGGAGAGCAGCTCTTGACTGGAATCTCTCCCACGAGAGAGCTCCTCGGGCAGGTGGGGCTGGGTCCGTGGGGAAGACACCTTCGCTGACCTTAGGGATGTCCCCGGGTTCTTTTCATTCTTGTGACTCCCTCCCCTCTTGTTGCCCCGCCCACCTTTGTTTCCAGATTTCCTCGGGATTCCGAAGGGAGCCTGCCCTCCGCCTTTACCTAGTTCACCCGAAGGACTGGGCTTGGCTGGGTGAGCAGAGCTGGGGCCGGACAGTCAGTCAGGGTCTGGGGCTATTTCTGATCGGGTCTCCCAGGAATGTGCCTCCCTCTAGCTTCAGCTGCCCCCTCCCCTCCGCAGCAGGAGCAGCTGTCATGTGAGGGCCTCTCCCGCTGGCTCAGCCCTTTTGCAATCATCTGGCTGGCTCTGCCGGGATGGGGGTGGGGGAAGCGGAGGGTAGTGAGGATGGGCGGAGCCACGGGGTAAACGAGGGGATGGGGCAGGGCAGGGGGAGCCGTCGGAGGAGGGGAAGGCTGTGAAGTTGAGCACTGAGGGCAGAGGGCTCGGGGAGGCCCGGCAGGAGGGACGGGCGCCGCTGAGCAGGCCAGGAAGGCGGTGTGATGAGTTTAGGGCGCCCATCAACGGAAGTGGGCTGCCCGAGACTTGCCGCTTTCTAGATGTGGGGGAGAGTTGGCTGTAGCGGGACCCTGGCCAGTCATTCCGCAGGGAGACCCGTATTTCTCCTGACTCACAGGAGGCCACAGGGCGCTTTCCTGCCAGGCCGCCTCTATATGGGGTCTGAGTCACGGAGTTGCCTAGGGTGTTGGCTGCCCTGTGGTGACAGTGCCTGTCCCTACTCCACCCACTCACTCCCAATGTCAGGACAGGGGTGAGCAAACACACCCCTTTATCCCACTCTCCTTGGTAGTAACTCTCCATCTCTTTGACTCACTCTCAGAAAATGTGCCTCACGCAAGGGTTGCCGGGGAAGCTGCACCAAGTAGTCCCTTATTTTACCGGGGAGGAAACACGAGCCCAGAGAGAGGAAGTGACTTATCAAAGGCACATGCCAGTCTTTGCACAGTTCTTGCAGCCGCTCACTGAGTCACTTTTGCTCCTAAGGGGAGCAGGAGGACGCTTCCCTAAAAAGCTGGGGTTTAGGTCTGGCAGACGAAGCCGCTAGATCTCTGCAGCAGGGAGCGGCTGGTGTTGAAGGCTTGAAGGCTTGAAGGCTGCCCGGAGAGCCCGGCAGCCCTGCCTGGGGTTAGGAGCGCGCAAGTGGAGCAAGTCCCGGGGCAGGGTCAGCCCTAGGGATCCAAGGGCTGGGGCTGGGGCTGGGGCGGGCAGAGGGCACTGGGCGTAGGAAAGGCCGGGCTTCCAGTAACAGGAACCTCAACTATGTGGTGACTCAGGCTCTGGGCAGCCTAGGCCCTTCCTTCCCTGCTCAGCCTGATTTCCTTAAACCAGACTTGGAAAGTGTAAGCTTCGGACGGAGGGAAACCTGGGCCTGGTCTCCCTTTCCCCCGGGAACTGGGGGAAAGGCAGAGGAAGTTGGGAAAGATGGGAGGAAGGCAGATTCCGAAAAAGGGGCGAGGGGGCTGGCGCTCCCCGCTCTGGGCCCCTCCCTCCCTGTGCCCTGCGCCCCGCCGCCGGGGAGGGAGCTGGCCGGGCGTTGGCTGCTCCGAGCACTCCAGCTCCCTCCCTCGGCTCCTGTTTACCAGTCGGTCGGCCCAGTCCCCGGGCCAGTTCGGAGCTCTTCTCTTTTCTCTCCCTCCCTCCCTCCCTCCATCCTCACACAGCCTTATTCAATTGTGCCTTACCACTTCTTTTGCTTAATCCCAGGACCAGAGTTCCTATTATCTTCTCGCTACCGCAGCACCCCCACACCCGTGACTCACCAGCTCCTAAACCATCTCTCGCTGCCGCTTGGAATCCAACTGTGCCTAGTGTGGCCGCCTGCCCTGCTCTCCCTGCCCAAATCTGCCCTCTCGCTCTGGCCCGACAGCTTTTCTTTGCCTCCTCTCCACCCAGAGTCTCTACTCAGAGCCCTGTGTCTTGTCTCCTTTTCGCTGGTCAGCTGTGGCTTGGATTCTGCTCGGGTCTGAAGATCTCACTTAGGACCGAGTGCAATGGGAAGTTGCTGGTCTCCTAGCTGTCTGGTCTGAGTAATTCAGGAACTCCGTATTTTGAAACCTGAGCCTTAACTACAGCCTGGGATTTGAATTGAACTGGAGGAGGATGGTGTTACCTGGCTTCAGATTTTTTAATTTGGATTAGGAGTTTGGGGTTCGAGAACTGCTTAGGAAATAATACTGTTTGGACCCCAGAATCATCCGGTAGTTTTGCTGTTCAGCTGAGGAGGATGACAGATTAGGAAGCCCCGTGGACTGAATGGAGAAGGGCCTGGTGTTTGGCAGGGATGCTAATCTCGGGGCTGGTCTGGGGTGGAGGTGGGGTCTGGGCAATCCCAGATGCCTCCAGGAAGGGCTGACTGTCATTTCTCTGCTTCTAAGGCTGACATGCCAAAGGGACTTCGAACAGACTGCACACTTCACTTCCTTTCTGGGATCGAAGTTTAAAACCTGTGATCGCTTTTTGAGCTGTCAACATCTTTCCTTCTCTGTAATACACCACTGATTTCAGAGAAGGGGACTTGTGGCCAGAAGGGAGCGGAAGGGGAATCCCCTGGCCAGGGGCTTACCCACAGAGCGCCCCTTTGTGGTTGCTATGGAAACAGGCATAATAGGAACAAAACAGGCACCGTCGCTGAGCAACAGGAGTCCAAGTTCAGACACTACTGTACACATCAGGGAAACCCCGAGGGAGCGGCCCTGTGAGGAAGCTGGGGTATCCCAGTGATGACAAGCCCTAGAGCTCACCTGGCTTTGCCAGGGAGTCTGCAGGACTGTGGCGTGGGACTTTGCCTCTGAATGGGGGGAAAGGAGTAGAGTGCCCGTGGGCCGGCTAAAGTCCTCCCGGATTCCTGGATAGCCCTTATTTTGACGGAGGAATCTGAAACCAAACCAGACAGAGCTTTTCTTTGCACTGTTGGGACCAAGAGGACTCACTAGAACTAAAAAAGAGCGTGTGTGTCTGTGTGTGTGCATGGCGGGGTGAGGTAGCTGCGGAAAAGACCGAGTAGAAAAGATAACATCCAATTTCCCCAAAGCATAGGACCTGCAAGGAACTCAGAGTACAAGGTAAGGGGGCGTGGGAGCACGTCGCCCTCGGGACTGACTGCCTGGAGGGCAGAGCTTCCATCTTGTCCAGTTCTCCATCGCTTGCATCACGACCTCCAGCACCATAGGCACTGGCCAGTATTGGCCACAGGAAGCGTTTGTGCAGCTGCAGGAAAGTCTGCAAGTGGGGGAGTGGATGGGGAGGGGGCACTGAGAGTGAGGGGGAGCGTGGGGTGCAGCATGCTGTTGTGAAAAGCTCATCCATTCATTCATTCATTCAACAACGTAATCTCGAGTGATTGTTCCGTGCCAGCCACTGCTGTAGGCACGGCGTACAGCAGAGAATGAGATTCTCTGCCCTCGTGGAGCTTAGGTGCTGACGAGAGCTTCGACTCCTGCTTCTGGGGGGCCGTGTGGTTGTAGGTAAATCACTAACCCTCTTTGAGACCATTTCCTCCCAGAGGCAATCTCAGAGGATTAAAGGAACTAATACATGGAAGTGCCTTCTGCCGCGTCAGACGCAATCACCCTGCAGTTCGTGTGGGAGGTAAAGGGCAGGGGACTACAGCAGTGGGCAGAAGAAGGTCGGCAGAAATTTCTAAGTGCGCGTTTTCAATTACATAATTGAAAACTCTTGAGGGGAAAAAAACCTGTTGAAAATATTCCCTTCCCCTGGGCTATAGACTAGGCTGACCTAGGAAACCCCAGCTCTGGTTGCAACAGAAAAGATCACCGTTTCTTAGGGGGCAGGGTCTTGGTTACCCCTGTCTACCTTCTAGCCTGGAGGCGGGTAGGAGCCAGTCCCCAGCACTCCCCGCCTCGCCCCGCCCCGCAGTAACACCCCCAATGAATGAAGTACCTGGACAGTAATCACTATTCTGCCGCTGCTCCCAAAACCAGCCTGTCCTGCCTCCTTCCCTGTTGACCGAGAGGCTGGCCAGAGCAAACAATGGAGCTGATAAGTTGGCTCTGAGCCCAGGACACCAGCCTCTGCTCCCTCTCTCCTGGGGGGCCCAAGCTGAGGTGAGGGTGCAACACCCACACCCACACCCACACCCTCCCCGCTCTTCCTTCCCTGCTCCAGCCCCTCCCTCCAAACTCCCGTAGCCCTTTATTTTGCAGATACCCTGTGTCTTTGTGGCATGTGTCACATCATAACTATCCTGGTGAAAACCTAGGTGGGAAGCAGCTCCCGTTTTTTCAGTAGGCACTGGGAAAACGATTCATTTCACAAAGTTAAAAATCTTTTGGTAAGCGGCTCCCAGTGGTTACTTCTGCAGAGAGGGCCTGGGTAGGGGAGAGGGGAGACTGTGAGTTTGTATCATTCCGTCTTTCTGTCTTGTTTACATTCGCTACCCTGTGGCGGTATTGTTGATTTTATTCATCTTTCTTTTAAATTCTATTTTATGGATTAAGCTGGTATTACTGATTTTATTTAAACGACGTCAACAAGGATTAGCTGACTTGTAACATTACGGGCCACTTGAGTGCATCTGTGTTCTTGGTCCACATTTAAAATGCTGAGTAAATTTTAAAGGGAATAAAAATCTGAAAGCCATTGGTAAAAGAAATAATTAACTCGCGGTTTTTACTTTTACTTTTTTAGAGCAACCCACAGTTAGAAACTTTAGATTGCGTTTCTTCAAATGAGACGGGCGCCAGGAAAGCGGTGCCGAGCAAAATGAAGGCGACTCTTCAGAAAGTCTCGTCTATGCGACCATGCTTGCGATGTGTGTGGCGGGCCTGGCTGTGCCGTGGGTTTAAGTCGCTCCCTGGGCACGCGTGTGTCACGGAGAGACACACACACACACACACAGAAAAACAGAGGAAATGCGGGTGCCCGATTCTCTGCCTGCTCCGTGTGCCTTTGCATGTCTCTACCTGTCTGGCTGTCTCCTCGTGTCTCCACCTCTCTGTGCCCATTATATGAGTGTCTACACGTCTGTGTCTCCTTTCACTGTCTCTTCCCTCCCCCACAGCCTGCACCCTGTGTGGGTAACTGGACCTGGGACACAGCCCCCAGGGCTGGCAGCAGAGTTGGCTGCTGGGTATTTTTAGCCTGTAAACATGTTTGCCATTTCAGAGGACAGGGCCTCTGGTCTCAGCCCCGGCCCACTCATGATCTTGCAGCAAGAAGGGTGCTCCTGCCCAGGAGGGGTCTTTCGGGTCCCCAGGCTGGGGTCTCCCTTCTGCGGCATTTGGGAAGGAAGGAAAGCTGGCCGGATGTGGGCAGTGGGTGGCCGGCTGAGAGGGAGGCTAGAGGATTCAGGGGGAGAAGAGAATGGGGGTGTGGAAGGGGGTGTGTGTAGCCAGAAGGACCCCACACCCTATCATTAAGCATTTAATAAAATCTCCATGCAGTTGGAAGTGGCTGTGGGAAATGACTGTAAATTTGGAAACAAAGCGTCCAGCAAGTGGGGGGTGGGGGAGGGGCTCGGAGAGGGATCTGAGAGGTAATGGGCAGGTAGAGGACACGGGAGCACGGCTTCTTGGCTTCTCTTGGGGAGTCTGGAGAAAGGGGGGCAGCTGGGGCCCAAGGTTGCAGGCCTGACCCCGGCGTCGCTGCAGCAGTGGTGCGGGTACTGGAGACTCTGGCTCCAGGAGGTGCGGCAGCGTCTCTAAGCTGGTTCTGTGGGGGAAGGGGCTCAGGGGCCCCCAAAAGGAGGGAAGGTGGGAAATGGGCGCGACTGCCTGGAGCTTGGGAACCAAGCGAGGAGACTGGGGCCTAGGATTTGAAGTGCAGTTGCCTGTGTTGAGAAAGAACTCAAAAAGTCAGTGTCAGGCTGGAGGTCGCGGCTGAACCGCCCAAGCCCCCCAGCCGCCTTTCTGAACCCCTTGTTCGTTCCTGGAAAATGTTCTAATTCCCAGTATCAGCGGGATGGATGAGCTTCAGGGAGCTGGGACGGGTTTCCTGCGGGTGAAGCCACACACTGAATACGTAGGTGGTAGATCCAGGCCCAGGCCAGGACGGGGGCAGTGGATGGGGGCAGGGGAAGGTAGCACCTCCGACACGTGCGCCCCTTGTCCCCAGGTTTCTCCCCTCCACTCTCACCCTCCCCACCCCCAGCAGCCCGCTCCCCGGTCCCCCTGGAGTCGGAGTCGGCCCAGCTCGCTCGTCCCAACCCCACTCCGGCCCCGCCCGGCCCCGCCCTCTCCCCACAGCTCCGGGCAGACCCGCCCGCCCCAGCCGGAGTTACAAGAGCCGCCTCCCCGGACGGGGGCCCGGCCACTCGGAGCAGCTCCGCCGCAGGGACTGCACCACCCGCCCTGCCGGACCCGCCCCGACCGGGGCTCGAAGCCTGCAGCAGCCGCAGCACCACGACCACGGCCCAGCGCGGGCCATGGCTGTGCCCCGGGGCTGAGTGCTCAGGTAGGGGCCGGGCGCACTGAGGCGCGGTCGGGAAACCGGACACTGGGAGCGGGCTAAGGGAGGTGGGGAGCAGGGCTTGGGCGAGGCACTTTGGTGGGTGTCACTGTGAGGATTCAAACAGTTTGGAACAAGCTCGGCAGTCCGGGGCTGCTCAGAGAAGCGACACGTCGCGCCCTGCGAGCCAAGCGCCGGCTCCGGAGTTGGGGTGCAAGCTGGGCAAACTTGGAAAGTTGCTCCAAAGCGTGCTTTGCTCCAGTCCATATTTCTCTCGAGGGCTGGTTTTTGGCTCTAGTGCACGTCAGGGCGCCGCGTTCCTGGCCTGGTGGCCCCCGTTCCACCCCCTCCCTCTCCGTGGGGCGGTGGCTCAGCGCGCTGCTCCGGTCCTATTCCATGTTTACTGGAGAAGTTTCCAAGATCATTGCCGTGGCCCCTTGGTCCCTCCGAAGCCCCCGCGCCCCCGCGCCTTGCGACCCTCCTCTGTTCCTTCCCTCTCCCCACACCTCCGCCCTGAACTTCGCGTCCCGAGTCCTCCCTGCCCCACCCAATTCTGTACCACCCGCCTCTCCCTCACTTGCTCCTGGCTGCCCCCCAATCCCCCTCCAGTTGCCCCGCCCTAGCCTTGCCCCTCCATATACCCCGGTCCCGAAAGCTCCCTTCTTCCTCTAGGACTGGGGAGCCTGCAAGTTTGCAGCGCGCCTCCCTATGGGACGGGTGGGAGTGGGGGTGGGGGACATAATTAGGGAGATTCCTGCACTGGGGTGGGCGGAGAGGGGGACGTGCGGCGGCACCGCCCTTGGGACCGCCCCTTCCCCTCCAGAGGCGGTGCTCTCTCCCCCAACTCACTCCCAAACCCGTCCGGGCGGGATGGCCCCCGCCCCAGCGCCTGGATTGGCGCCAGCAGCCTGAGGAATGCGGTGGTTGGAGCCGGTGACTAATTCAAACCAGAACTCGGGAGGAGTGGTGGGGGGCCAAGGGGAGGGGGAAGGGGCTGTGTGTGGGAGTTGGGGGCTGGAGCCGGGCTCGGCGTGGGAGGAGGGCCGAGCCGTGCTCTTTGCTACCCTGCACTGAACCGGTGCGCTCCAGGAGACAGGGCCCGGGGGCCAGGTCCCGCCGTGGAGTTGGAAAGGCATTGAGCTTAGGGTGTGTTCGAACTGTGTTATATAAGGCTTTCCCATGCCGCGAGAGAGTGTGCAGTGTGCGAGCCAGGGCCTGGCCCTCCCCTGACAGAGCTGGGCGCCCCCAGCAGCACCAGGGCAGGGGGGGATGTGGGGGCGCAGCCCCTTGACGATTCTGGCCTGTAGGGACACGTCGCGTCTGAGCCAGGCTGGCAGTGCCCCTGGCGTGGGAGGGGATTGGAGTGGGCAGATGGGGCATCTCACAGCTCTCAGTGGGCCTGAACACCAGGTCGGGGGTGGCTCTGGCGCCCCTGCTTGATGTGACCACAGAGAATTGTGTGCGCAGTGTGTGCTCGCTTCTTTCACTGGGTGTGGCCACCCTTGGTGGTGGTGGTGGTGGTGAGGTGCCCCCAGGGCTTGCCCTGGCTGCAGAGTGCCCTGCTCTGTGGAGTGGATTTGTGGAAAGGCAGAGTGGCATCTTCCCGTTGAAGTGGGGTCCTTAGAGGATGACCTGGAGCTTCTGGGGAAAGGGACTCGGATATTTATCTCTGTCTCCAGCGCAGGGTCAGGCACCTGATAATTGGTTTTGAAAGTGTCCTGTGTGAGAATCCAGCCTTGGATCTCAGGGATCACATGGCTCTCCTCACAGACTAGCACGTGATAGCGTTTGGGTTGATTTTGCAGGTATCAGGATGCCTTGGGGGGCCGTGGTGCAGGCTAGGGAGCGGAGGGGAGAGAGGGAGATTGAAGGTGCCCTGGCAGATATTTTAGGGTTCTCTGCACTTATGCAGGGTCTAAATTAGGGCAGTAGATCCTGCTTTCATGCCCGTTCTCTTCCCCTGCCCCTGTGGAGGGAAGCCCCTGGGGCAGGGTGTGGCACTCACTTCCTTTCCGAAGCTGAATGGGGAAGCTTCCTTCTCCTCGCACAGGGATGGTGGGCAGGGCCAGCATGTGGGAGGTGAGTGTGGGGAGCCCCAGGCTTAGGGGGTACCTCCTAGCTGTGAGCTGTGGGATGAGGGAGGGTGGGAGAGGGCCTGGGACCATGAGAGCTGGGCTGGCAGAGCACGGAGGGCCTGGGCGATTGGAGATGGAGATTGGAGGGTGTCTTCAAAGCCCAGTTCTTAAGAGGTTATGCCCAGGGATATTGGTCAGAGAACAGGGACACACAGGGAGCCACTTAAGTCACTCTGGACTTAGAGCTGCAACATGGAGGAGACCCACAGCAGTGATCCGAGGGTGCTGGGCAGCCCCTCGGAGAGCTAACCTCACAGAGCTGAGGGCTCGCACCAGCCAGACCTGGTTCAGGGGATGAGGTCTGGGGCCCCGGGAGGGACAAGAGAGAATGAACTGTGGGAGACCTGTGAGGGAGGAGGATGGCGTCAGTTAAGGGCAGAGGATGAGCTGGGGGTCCCTGGGGTCACCCCAGTCCCAGGAAGGCCCTGGGTGGAGGTGCCCAGGCACCGCCAGGCTGGATTCTTTGGCTCAACCTGGAATTGGCTGGCCAGCCCTGGCAGAGCTCGTCACTCAAAGCCTGGGGAGCTGGTTTGAGGGGTTGCAGCAAAGCCGTGGGGGCGGAGGGGTGTGTGGAGCTTGGGGTGTGGTCACCACCTTCTTCAGAACCTGGGAACCGCCTGGGGACAGACAAAGGGGCAGACTGGGAGAGCTGGTCTGACTCCTGACAGGATCTCTGCCCCTGTTGGCCCTCCCCCACTGCTCCCAGCCGCCCCCAGGTTTCTCTCCCTAGAGCTGGGCTGACCACGTGGAAGGGAGGTGGCCACCGGAGAGGGTTTAGAATGTTACAGCAGCCAGTGTCCGTGGCCTTCTGCTCTCTCGGTCTCCCGTGGCTTCACCCAGGCTCCCAGGGAGCTGCCATTTCCCTAGGCTCCAGCCGCCCCGCGGGCCCGCAGCCCTTCCCCAGCGAGCGCAGTTACCTCCAGCTACCTCCACGTGTGGGCGTGCAGAGGGCATGCGGGGGGCCACGAGGGTGGGCCACCGCAGGGCTCAACAGCAGCGTATGCTTTGGTGGAGCCCCTCTTCCTTCCTGCTGGCCTTAGTTCCCATCAGGGGGCTGGCTGGGCTGTCGCGGCTGGAGGTCCTGGGTCCAGGGGTTGATGTTTCACTGTGTCCTTGGGGTGCTGTGTCTGCTAGTGTCACAGCAGCAAGGGGTGTGTTATTACCCAGGAGTGGGTGTCCCTTTGTGCACGGTGGTCCCTGCATTACCTTGGGCCTGTGTGTGTCATGAGTACTTGTGTCTGGGGTTTAGAGGGCAGGGGACAGTGATGGGACTCGCCCTGGAGGTGGGGGTTTCACGGGGGCCACAGAGGTTGCAGGTAAGGACTGAAATAAGTCTCTCCATCCCGGACGGGCTCTGGGCCCTGGAGCCTGTGCCCAGAGGCCCGTAGGAGGGCAAGGACGGCCCTGGGGGTGAGGTCTGGACCCGCTGAGCAAGGCGCTGGCCTGGGCAGTCAGGGAGGGGCATCCTGCCCTGTCCCTGGGGGCCAGAGCGGAGGTTCTAGGGGAAGGGGAAGTGCCTGGAGCTGATCCGGACTTCGGGCCTGTGTCCTGGCTGGGCTGGGGGCGGCTCTTTGGCAGTCAAGCGCCCTGCACTGGCATGGCCTGACCACTGGGTGGAGAGCTGGGCCTTGGTGGGGGTTCTGGTCAGGGCCCTGGTAGGGCTGGTGGTCAGCTCCCAAGCTGTAACCTGCCCCCCAGGGAGAGCCAGCGAGTTCTTCACCGCCCCCCACCCCTTGCTGGGGGACATCTGCAGAGTTGGCGTCTTAATCCCAGCAGCTCTGGATCAGGGCCTGTGCCTCCCTGGCTCTGTGGCCAGGCACGGGGACCTCCTGCTGGAGAATGCAGTGCTGCTCACAGCCCCCTGTCGCAAGGAGGGGAGAGTCCCTCTTGGTCAGGGGAGGAAGAGGGAAGCTCCCTTTGCGCTGGGAGTGAGGACTGAGAACTGGCTTCAGAGCTCACTGGGGAAGTGGCCACCAGAGAGGTGGGGAAACGCGGCAGGGCCCAGGAAACACCAGGCAGGCTGGGTTGGGCGAGGGGAGGCCCTGGAAGTCGAGGTGCAGGAAAGCAGCGTGATGGTGAGGGCTGGCCAGGGTTCGCGTGTTGAGGCTGGAAAAGCGTCCTCCTGCTGGGCCGTGGGCTGGGCCAGTGGCCCAGGCACAAAGGAATAAGAGGCAGGTGCACACGGGCGGAGGGAGGCAGAGACCCTGGGCACCAGGTTAACAGGTATAGGTGCCCTCCTTGCTGGGTGGGGCCTGGTGCTGCCCTGACAGAATTCAGGGCCTGCCCCGGGCTGTGAAGAACGGAGAGTGGGCACTGACGAGCGTGTCTGTGTGCACAGGGTGTGTGTGTCCTTGTGTGTCTTTCTCCAGTGCCCAGGCCGCTGGGGTTGGTCTAATTCTCCCTGGTAATTCCATCCCCTCAACACATGCATTGCATTCAGGTTGCAAGTGCCCCTCCCTCTCCCCCCGCCCCCGCACGGTGTACCACCCAGAATCTACTGATTGCTGAAGTTCTTGCTTCCAGCCTAGCACCTGGAGAAGACTGCGCAGGTCTACTCCAGTCAGGCTAGGGCCTGTCCCCTACGCCCGCCCCCTCCCCCCACCTGACAGAGGTCTGGCAGCTGCGTATGTGAAGGTCCATTTGGAGGGTTAGGTCCCAGGAGAGATCCCCCACCCCGGATTTCTCCTTGTCCCTCTGGGATGCGGGTTTGTCTGCCACTGTCGATCCCATTTCTCATGGAGCGGAAATGTTTGCCTCACCCTCCCATGGCCTGGCTCTCTGGGTCCTGTGCTGTCTGAGCCCCAGAAAGGGGCGATTCTCTTGGGCTTGACCTGCTGGGGCCCGAGAAGGCTGGGTTTTGGGCAGCTCGGGATTTCTGACCTCTGCGGACACAGCCTCGATACATGTCATAACCAAAGACTCCTCAGACCCTGGGCTCTGGGATCCTGGGACACTTCCCATTCCGAGTCTGCTGTCCCCAAGCCGGACCAGGATGAGGCCCGTCTTCCTGTGGGTGTGTCTCTCTGGTTCTCACTCTCCCTGCCTCCAGTATAGGTTTCTCTCTTCTATGTATCTCCCTTGTGCATCTTTCTCTGTGGTTTCTCATCCGGTGTGTGCATTTATTTGTGCCTTTGTCCCCTGACCTGGGTATAGGCTGTTGGCCTTGGTGTCAGAGCCCTCAGGGCTTGCATGTCAACCCTGTCTCATAGTCGAGCAAGCCACCTACCTCTGGGGCCTGTTTCTGCATCTCTAAAATAAGGGTATGAATTTTTAATCACATAGGGTTGTTTGGGGATCGAATGAGACCCTAGGCATGGAACTCGCCTGCCCTGCTCGGCACACCCTAGGAGCTCTGCAAAGTTCTCTTGCAGCTGGTTGGGCTTTTCTTTCAATATGGAGCTTTCTCTTCCTCTTTGAAGTCCGGTGAGTGTTTAATGAGAGTAGGTTACCCCTCTGGGTGTCTCTCTTTTACCCCAACCCATTGCCCTGGTTATAAGTGTTTGGGGCTTTCCCTCGAGTGGTGGTCTCTACCCTGATGGTGAGTCATTTCATTAGTCATTTCATTCTCTTCGGGTGAGGACTGCTTCTCCCGAGCCTGTGTATAGGGTGGGTTGGTTCACTTGTGTGTGTGTGTCTGTGTGTGCGCGCGCGCGCGCGCATCAGTTCCTGTCCCCTCCGCACTGATGCCAGCTGCATGCCAGCCTCTGACTGCTGCAGCGTTGGGCTGGGCCCCGCCCTGGCTGTCTTCTTACTGGCTTTGGGGTTGAAGGGGCTCCGTTTCCTGGTGGCGGTGGGGGAGGATTCTCCCCTGGAGGTCAGCCCTGGTGGAACCCCTTTGCTCAGGGCAAGGAGTCTTCTTCCTGGATCTGTCCAGGGGTTGCCCCCAATCTACAGAGTTGGCACGGGCAGAGCCCTGCGGCTCTGCACATCCGCTTTCAGGCTTTGAATGGGTAGGACGGCTTCTATCTTCTCACGGCTTCTGGCCTGAATTCTACTCTGTCCCGCAGTCCCAGATGTGTGTCCTCTCAGCCCTGCAGCTGGAGTGGCCTCGCCGTCTCCCTCCTTTTCTGCCCTCCAAGCAGTCCTCTGCCTCAGAGGACCTCTGCTCCCGCCCTGCCTGTCCTGTCACCGAGGATGCTGTGAGCCGGCCTTGGGGCAGGCTGGGGGGCGCACGGGCTGGGGGGCGGCCAGCAGGCCTCGGGCTCTGGGGCCCTGACACTCCCCCATTCTCACCGCTGGACCTTGCTTTCTCCGCGTGTAAATAACAGGCAGTGCTGTGACTGTTTTCTGCAGTGGCGGGAAAGTTCTCTTATCTGCGCTGTCTAACGTGGTCGCCCCATGTGGCTCCTGAGCCCTTGAAATGTGGCGACTGCAACCAGTGAACTACATTTTAAATTTAATTTCAGTCAATTTAAAGGTAAACAGCCACATGTACCTACCTGGTTGGATGGCACAGCTCCAAAGGCTTATGACACTTGGATGAACGTATGGAATTCCCTAGAGTCCCAAAGACCCTGCTTTGAGCAGCCTGGCTTCTCCTGACTTGCGTGGGAGGACGAAGGCCCAACTGGGCTCGGCACAGGCTCCAGGGGTGGGAGAGGCTGAGGGCTAGGGCCCAAATGCAGAGAATGCGCCCCGGTCACGGTGGCCTCGAATCTCCTGTCAGCACCCCGATGCCCAGCCATCTGTGTGGCCCAGATCAGATGAGAGGGGCGGGGCGTCCCCCTGGCTGTGCCGGGAGGCAGCCGAGCCGGAGCAGGCAGGGTGGTCGGCAGCTCCACCTGGCCCAGAAGCTTGTGGCCTTGGGTCTAGGGCGTCTCATTCTCACGGCCTGTGGCCCCTGCCCTCCTTCAGATGGCCTTCTCCCCTCCTCATCAGCATTCTGGGTCCAGGCCTGCACAAGGCCCCTGTGAGCCTCCCAGCTGTGCTTCTA
This sequence comes from Mormoops blainvillei, assembly GCA_004026545.1. Taxonomy (NCBI): domain Eukaryota; kingdom Metazoa; phylum Chordata; class Mammalia; order Chiroptera; family Mormoopidae; genus Mormoops; species Mormoops blainvillei. Next base: position 15,968 of record PVJD01012886.1, on the reverse strand, counting down.
GGGACTCTCCCTAGGGCCCCGCCTGGCTTGGGGCTCCATTCAAGGAGCTGGCAGGGAGGCTGACGGCCTGTGCCCACTGGAACCCCGGCCCCCTGGCACCCGGGGTCTGGCCTGTGAAGCGCTTTGTCGATCGGTTTTTAGGTGTTGCCCTTAGATGTTTGGAGCTGTTGTGGCCGCAGTGACTCACTGGGGAAGGAGCGAGGGTGGGGCCAAGGTGTGGGCGAGGGTGAGCTCGCTCTCCCTGCTCGCCTGCTGCTGGCTCAGCACCAGGATGCTGGACTGAGAAGCGGGGCCCCCCTCAGGGAGGAAGACGGGTGCCAGGGCAACCGGTGGCTTTGGAGATCTGAGAAACCCTCGGGCTGCAAGGCCGTTTCCTCCCCCGCCTGGCTGTAGTCTGCAGGCCCCGCTCCTCAGCGCTGGCTGTTGGGGAGGCACAGTTTAAGTTCCGGCTCTGCCGCTTCAGGTCGGGAAGGGTCAGCGTGACTTCTTGTCGTCCTTCTCTGCCTGTCAGGAAGGGAGGAGGCGCTGCCCCACCTCACGCCCCTGCCGACAGGCTACTCCCCCTGCGCAGCTCTTCTGACCCCCCTGTAGCACCTGTGCTGAGGAGGAGCGCCAGAAATGCCGCAGGCGTGAGCTCAGGTGGTCGGAGCACCTGCGGGTCCTTGTGGCCATCTTCCGCCGTGTTGTGACGTGTCCAGCGTTGGAAGTGCTAAGTGCCCATGAATGTCCACGGGTACTCCCGTTCCTTAGAGGCAAACTCTAGCACCTTCAAGATCCCATTTATATTTCATTCCCTGCCCAAAGTCTCTCACGCCTTCTGAAACATTCGGAGGCTACACCGATCACACCCGGAACACTTTGTTCCTGCTTTATATCCGGGACAGGAACCGAGTCGTCTTCATCTCCCTATCTGTCCCAGGGAGGATCAAGAGTGAAGTTAGGTGACAGTCTAATGCCCCATGTAAGTTGATGCTGAGCTGAGCGGTCTCTCCCTTGCTCGTTTGCTCTGCAGGGTCCAGCATGATGTGGGACGTTCAGGAGCTGATTGGCATGCACGCATTTATCGATGGGCTGACTAATTTCTGGGTGTGCATGGCTGTAGGTCGGGGCGCTGGGCCAGATGCTCTGTGATTGACAGCTTCCCCTAGTTTCACAGACATGCTCTGGGTGACGCTGCCACCGCCATTTTGTGTGTGTGGCTGTAGGCCACGACCGTATCCGGAGTCCTGCCTGCCCTCTTCTCAGGGCCTCTCTCCTGCTGACAGCTCATCCTGTGGCTGGAGGGCGTCTTTGCTCCTTAGCGCCCGCACCTATGGGAGCCTGGCACGGAGCCCAGCGTGGGCGGCCAGATGGGTCCTGACTCACTACGTCCCTGAGGCGGCTCAGCTGGACTCCAGCCTCTCGGGCTGGGACCGGTGCCTCGGGTCGGCGGGGGCGGGTGTGGGGGAGGCTGGGGCTTCCTTTGTTCAGCGACTGCCTGTGACAGGGCTTGTGGAGCTCCCGGCTGACGAGGGTCCCCCTGGTCCTGAGGGCTCATTTAGACAGGGTGACCCAGAGTCACTGTGACCACTATTCCTGCTTTCAGGCCTGCCAGCTGCCACCTGCAGAGCTGATACAATAGGGTGTAGGGACAAGAGGTACAGATTTGGGTCCGAGCCCAGGCATAGTTGCTTTCTTATTGTGTGTGGACCTGGGGCAGATTGGCCTCTGAATGTCAGCCTTTCTGATGTAAGTTGGGGACAGTAACAGCTCCCTCCTGAAGCTGGTGTAAAGACCCTAACGGGGACGCGTATGTCAGGGTCTCCTGTGTCCCAGCGCTTTTCAGGCCTGCTCTCGCTCTCCTTCTGTCCTCACGGAAGTCCTTTATCCTCTCCGTTGTCACAGAGGAGGAGATGGAGGTTCAGAGATCTTGAGGGACTTGGCTGAGGGGCACGCAGCTGAGAGGATGCAGAGCCCGGGCTTGACTCCGATTCTGGCCTCTAACCCCCTCTCTGCGCTTCCAGGCCGGCGAGTCGCATATGCACGGAACTGAAGACAGTGAGGGTTCGGGGTTTTGGTCTGGCCTGAGGAACGGAACATCCAGCCATCGCGCGCGTGGCCATGGGCTGGGGTTGAGCAAACTGTGGCTGAGTGCGTGCATCACTGTGGATTTTTCCCCTAGGCTGTGTGACCGAGGTTCCCCACGAGAGACTGAGGAGAGGACAGGAAGGAGGGGCGGGCTCCTGGCAAGGCATTCGCTCCTGAACTGAGTCCTGCAAAAGGTCAGTAGGAGGGAGGGTGATGAGAGAGGTGGAGGTGATGAGGTGGGGTGGGGGAGACCCCTGGGTGGCGTCAGGAAGGTGGGTGTGGGTGGGCGGGAGCGACGTGGGGCCGGTGCCCTCGGGTGTGACCTCGGAGGCCAGTTGCATCCACTGTCCGCTTTCCATCTTGTCCACTGTGCCTCGGAGCATCTCTGCTGTGGAAGTGGGCGCCTTGGAGACACTGCTCCCCTCCCTGACCGTTCGCCGTACCCAAGATCCCTGGCCTTCTCATCTTGCTGGTGTGCCTTATGCCCCGCCATTTTGAAAGCATTGCCTTCCCTCGTTCCAGATGGAGAAGGAGGAGGAGACAACGCGGGAGCTGCTGCTGCCCAACTGGCAGGGCAGTGGCTCCCATGGGCTGACCATTGCCCAGAGGGAAGATGGCGTCTTTGTGCAGGAGGTCATGCAGAATTCCCCTGCGGCCCGCACTGGGGTGGTCAAGGAGGGTGAGTCACTTCACGGTGTAGGTTGACGGCTGGGTTAGAGTGGGTGAGGATGGCAGGGGGAAGGGCAGGGGGCAAGCAGAAGGGGACACATGACTGTGGAGGGCCTGGTCTCGGTGCCACAGGATGGTCGGTACCCAGGCCCCACCTCATCCTGCTCACGATCCCTGGGGGAGGTGGTCATGTGGAGGGGGTGGTGGTAGAGGCAGTCCTCAGTTCTGACTCCACCAGTCACGAGCTCTTGCCACTTTGGGAAAATTAGTTGACCTCCCTAAGCCTCAGTTTCCTCATCTGTATAATGGGTGTTACCATGCCTGCCTTGCAGGGTGGTCATGACATGCATCAAAGGCAAGTCAGTTGGAGTGCCGAGCACAGTGTCTGTGTGTCGTTTCCCTGAGACCCGCTTCTTGTTCCCTGCTCAGGGGACCAGATTGTGGGTGCCACCATCTACTTTGACAACCTGCAGTCGGGTGAGGTGACACAGCTGCTGAGTTGCATGGGGCACCACACTGTGGGTCTGAAGCTGCACCGTAAGGGGGACCGCTCCCCTGAGCCCGGCCAGACCTGGACCCATGAGGTCTTCAGCTCCCACGCCTCCGAAGTGGTTCTGGTGAGTGCCTCACTGGCCCGTCTGCGTCCTGAGCTCCCCCCCGGCCACACTGACCTGCCGGCCCCACTTCCCGAGCCTTCTGTCTGCCTACCGGACCGCTCCTGTCACTCCTTCTCTTAGTGTCACCCCTCTACACTCTCTGTTGAGCCAGCCTGGCGGTTCCTATTCATGGGTGGCATGTGGCTGGTGCTGCACCTCCAAGCGAGTCTCTTCAGGGTGCTGAAACGTGGGGATCGGCTCATGGCGTTTGGTCCTTGATGCCAGGAGGAAGGTCGGCTGCTTTGCCAGAATCTTTGAAATGATTTCCCAGGTGCCCAGCTCTACCTCGCAGAACAATTTTTCTACTTCCAGAGGCCTGGACTCCTCTGTGAGTCAGAGGCTGGGCCTCAAAGTGCCTAAGGGACATCTCCCTGCTCCGACTGATGGCTGGTTTCTGTAACGGGTGGTGGGGTTCAAAGGGAAAGTGTTCACCCTAGCACGGCCGCTCTCAAACCAGCTTTTCAGGGCTCCCCACTTAAACATACACACCAGGGAGTTTAGAGTTCAGAACCTCAGGGTCAAGTCAGTGCAGAGGTGGTCGCCCGGCAGCGTCCCCAGGACTCGATCGGCGATTTGAGTCTAGAATCGATTGTAGACCCTTTTCCCATATTGTACCACGCAGGAGGCTACACTCCCTCCTCTCCCCAGGGCTTTTGCCTCCTGGAGTTTCCCCAGATAATTTCTGTTTTCCTCCTGTGACGTGGTTGCCAGCCCCTCTCGCCAGCCCTCTGTGCTCTGCCCCGGGAGGCTCCGCGGACTGCCGTTGCGGTCCCAGCTTCTTTGGGGAACAGGCCGGGCTGTGGCCGGCGTCTGCGGCTCAGGCAGACTCTGCTGCAACCTCTGCTGGGCGTGTCTCTCTGCAGAGCGGGGATGACGAGGACTACCGGCGCATCTACGACACGAAGATCAGGCCTCGGCTGAAGTCGGAGGATGGCGTGGAAGGGGAGACCCAGAGCCGCACCATCACGGTGACTAGAAGGGTCACGGCCTACACTGTGGATGTGACGGGCCGGGAGGGAGCCAAGGACATCGACATCAGCAGCCCTGAGTTCAAGATCAAGATTCCACGGCATGAACTGACTGAAATCTCCACTGGGGATGTGGAGAGCCAGCCTGGGAAGACAGTGATCAGGCTACCCTCGGGCGTGGGGGCCGTGTCACCCACCATGGGCTCTGCTGCGGACATTCAAGCAGGTTCCATTTCTACTTCTGGACCAGAGCTCCAAGGTGCCGGCCACTCGAAGCTCCAGGTCACCGTACCTGGCATAAAGGTGGGAAGCCCAGACGTCAATGTTGGTGCAAAGGGCTTGGACTTGGGTGGCAAAGGGGGGGTCCAAGTTCCAGGAGTGGGAGTTTCATCTTTTCTTGGGGGTGGAGCAGTAGAGGTAAAGGGCCCATCTCTTGAGAGTGACAATAGTGGAAAAATTAAAATTCCCACCATGAAGGCGCCAAAATTTGGTGTCTCCACAGGGCCTGAGGGCCAGGCACCAGAGACAGGGTTTAGTGTTTCTGCCCCTGAATTCTCTGCGGGGTACAAGGACAGCAAGCCAGGCATGACCGTTGGTGGGAACATCCGGTCCCCTCAGCTGGAAGTCAGTACTCCCCGTGCCAGCATTGAGGCGAAGCCGAAGGGCCCCCAGGTTACTACATCGTCACTTGAGGGAGGCCTAGGCCTGAAAGGTGCCAAGCCACAGGGGAGCATAGGGGTGAATATCTCTGCTCCAAAAGTCAAGGGCAGCATTACTGGCCCCAGTGTGGAAGTTCAAGGCCCTGATGTTGATATGCATGGGCCTGGAGGCAAACTAAATATGCCCAAGATGAAAGTTCCCAAGTTCTCTGTATCAGGTTCTAAGGGAGACGGAGCTGGAATTGATGTGACATTACCCACAGGCAAAGTGACCCTTCCTGGGGTCTCTGGGGGCGTCAGCCTGCCCGAGGTTGCTACTGGGGGGCTGGAAGGGAAGATAAAGGGTACTAAAGTCAAGAATCCTGAAACGATCATTCAGAAACCTAAAATCTCCCTGCAGGACGTGGATCTGAGCCTTGGGTCCTCCAGACTGAAAGGAGATATTAAGTTTCCCACTCAGGAGGTACAAGGTGACATTAAGGGCCCTCAAGTGGCAGTTAAAGGTTCCAAAGTGGACATAGAGACACCCAGCCTAGAGGGGACACTGGCAGGACCCAAGCTGAGTGGTTCTCCTGGGAAAGTTGGAACCTGCAGTATCTCTATGGCAGATGTGGACTTAACTGTGGGTGCACCTAAAGTGAAAGCGGGTGCAGATGTCACACTCCCAAAAGTAGAAGGGAAAGTCAAAGTCCCTGAAGTTGATGTCAGAGGCCCCAAAGTGGATGTCAGTGCCCCAGATGTGGAGGTTCATGGCCCAGAATGGAACCTGAAAATGCCCAAGATGAAAATGCCCAAGTTCAGCACTCCAGGAGTCAAAGGGGAAGGTCCAGCTATAGATGTGAGTCTACCCAAAGGACATGTCAGTGTCACAGGGCCCACTGTCAACATGGAAGCCCCCGATGTCAACATAGGAGGCCTGGGGGGCGAACTGAAAGGCCCTGATGTTAAGTTGCCTGAAGTGAGCGTGAAGACACCGAAGATCTCCATGCCTGATGTAGAGCTACATGTTAAAGGCACAAAAGTAAAAGGAGAGTATGATGTAACAGTGCCAAAACTCGAAGGGGAACTGAAAGGCCCCCAGGTGGACATTAATGCTCCAGAGGTGGACGTTCACGGTCCAGACTGGCATCTGAAGATGCCCAAGATGAAAATGCCCAAATTCAGCGTGCCAGGGCTCAAAGCAGAGGGCCCGGATGCGGGTGTGAGCCTGCCCAAGCCTGATGTGGACATTTCCGGGCCCAAGGTAGATGTTAGTGCTCCGGATGTGAGAATCGAAGGACCGGAAGGAAAACTGAAAGGACCCAAGTTTAAGATGCCTGAGATGAATATCAAAGCCCCAAAGATCTCCATGCCAGATGTGGACTTACATTTGAAAGGCCCTAGTGTTAAAGGAGAATATGATGTCACGGCGCCCAAGATCGAAGGCGAGGTTAAAGTTCCTGATGTTGAACTTAAAAGTGCCAAAGTGGACATTGATGTCCCAGATGTGGACGTTCATGGTCCAGACTGGCAACTGAAGATGCCAAAGATGAAAATACCCAAATTCAGCATGCCAGGCTTCAAAGGAGAGGGCCCAGATGTGGACGTGAACCTGCCCAAAGCTGACATTGACGTCTCAGGAGCCAAGGTTGATGTTGAAGTTCCAGATGTGAATATTGAAGGTCCTGAAGGAAAGCTTAAGGGTCCCAAGTTCAAGATGCCTGAGATGAACATCAAGGCCCCGAAGCTCTCCATGCCTGACGTGGACTTGCATATGAAAGGTCCCAAGGTAAAGGGAGAATATGATGTTACAGTGCCAAAGCTGGAAGGTGACCTGAAAGGGCCAAAAGTAGATGTCAGTGCCCCAGATGTTGAAGTTCATGGTCCCGATTGGAACCTGAAGATGCCCAAGATGAAAATGCCCAAATTTACCATGCCCAGCCTCAAAGGAGAGGGCCCAGAAGTGGATGTGAGCCTGCACAAGCCTGATGTGGACCTTTCTGCACCCAAGGTGGATGTTAGTGCTCCAGATCTGAGCCTTGAAGGACCTGAAGGGAAGTTGAAAGGCCCTAAGTTTAAGATGCCTGAGATGCACTTCAAAGCTCCTAAGATGACTCTGCCTGATGTTGACCTCGATCTTAAAGGACCCAAAATGAAAGGAAATCTAGATGTGTCTGCGCCAAAAATAGAAGGTGAGATGAAAGTTCCAGATGTGGAAATCAAGGGCCCCAAGGTAGATATGAAAGCACCAGATGTGGAAGTACAAGGTGGAGACTGGAGCCTGAAAATGCCCAAGATGAAAATGCCCAAGTTCAGCGTGCCAGGCTTCAAAGCAGAGGGTCCCGAAGTGGATGTGAACCTGCCCAAGGCCGACATTGACATCTCCGGACCCAAGGTTGACATTGAAGCTCCAGATGTGAGCCTTGAGGGACCAGAAGGGAAGCTGAAGGGCCCCAAGTTTAAGATGCCTGAGATGCACTTCAAGACACCCAAGATCTCCATGCCTGATGTAGACTTACACTTGAAAGGCCCCAAAGTCAAAGGGGATGTGGATGTGTCTGTGCCCAAGATAGAAGGTGAAATGAAAGTACCAGATGTGGACGTCAAAGGACCCAAAGTGGACATTGATGCCCCAGATGTGGATGTTCACGGCCCAGACTGGAACTTGAAGATGCCCAAGATGAAAATGCCCAAGTTCAGCATGCCAGGCTTCAAAGGAGAGGGTCCTGAAGTGGATGTGAACCTGCCCAAGGCCGACATTGACATCTCCGGACCCAAGGTTGACATTGAAGCTCCAGATGTGAGCCTTGAGGGACCAGAAGGGAAGCTGAAGGGCTCCAAATTTAAGATGCCTGAGATGCACTTCAAGGCTCCCAAGATCTCCATGCCTGACGTGAACCTAAATCTTAAGGGACCAAAACTAAAGGGAGATGCAGATGTGTCTTTGCCTGATGTAGAAGGTGAAGTAAAAGTGCCAGATGTTGACCTTAAAGGGCCCAAGGTTGACATCAGTGCACCAGATGTGGATATTCATGGCCCAGACTGGCACCTGAAGATGCCCAAAATGAAAATGCCCAAGTTCAGCATGCCGGGCTTCAAAGGAGAGGGCCCAGAAGTGGATGTGAACCTGCCCAAGGCTGGTGTTGACGTCTCAGGATCCAAGGTGGATGTGAAAGTTCCAGATGTGGATATTGAAGGTCCAGATGCAAAACTAAAGGGTCCTAAATTTAAGATGCCAGAAATGAATATAAAGCCTCAGAAGATACCTGTGCCAGATGTTAGTTTGCATTTGAAAGGTCCTAAAATGAAAGATTATGATGTTGCAGTCCCGAAAGTAGAAGGAGAGATAAAAACGCCTGATGTTGACATTAAAGGCCCCAAAGTGGATATTAGTACACCAGACGTGGGAGTTCATGGCCCAGACTGGCACCTGAAGATGCCCAAAGTGAAAATGCCCAAGTTCAGCATGCCCAGCTTCAAAGGAGAGGGCCCAGAAGTGGATGTGAACCTGCCCAAGGCTGACATTAATGTCTCTGGACCCAAGGTGGACATTAATGCTCCAGATTTGACTCTTGAAGGTCCAGAGGGGAAATTAAAGGGTCCCAAGTTCAAAATGCCAAGCATGAATATACAGACACACAAAATTTCTATGCCTGATGTTGGACTTAATCTGAAAGCCCCTAAACTGAAAACTGATGTCGATGTTTCTCTTCCTAAAGTGGAAGGAGACTTGAAAGTTCCTGACATAGATGTGAAAGCTCCTCAGGTGGAAGTGGATGTTGGTGATATTGATATTGAATGTCCTGAAGGAAAGCTGAAGGGCCCTAAGTTTAAGATGCCTGAGATGCACTTCAAAGCCCCCAAGATCTCCATGCCTGATGTAGACTTACACTTGAAAGGCCCCAAAGTCAAAGGGGATGTGGATGTTTCCGTGCCCAAGGTAGAAGGTGAAATGAAAGTGCCAGATGTGGACATCAAAGGACCCAAAGTGGATGTTGATGTCCCAGATGTGGATGTTCATGGCCCAGACTGGCACCTGAAGATGCCCAAAGTGAAAATGCCCAAGTTCAGCATGCCTGGCTTCAAAGGAGAGGGCCCAGAAGTGGATGTGAACTTGCCAAAGGCTGACGTTAATGTTTCTGGCCCCAAAGTGGATGTTGATGCTCCTGATTTGGATATTGAGGGACCAGAAGGAAAATTAAAAGGCTCTAAATTTAAGATGCCTAAATTGAATATCAAAACTTCCAAGATATCCATGCCAAATGTGGACTTGAATTTGAAGGGACCCAAACTGAAAGGAGAGATAGATGCTTCTGTGCCAGAACTAGAAGGTGATATTAGAGGTCCACAAGTTGATATCAAAGGTCCCAGTGTGGACGTGGAGGTGCCTGACGTTGATCTGGAATGTCCCGATGCAAAGTTGAAAGGTCCCAAGTTTAAGATGCCTGAGATGCACTTCAAGACACCCAAGATCTCCATGCCTGATGTAGACTTACACTTGAAAGGCCCCAAAGTCAAAGGGGATGTGGATGTGTCTGTGCCAAAATTGGAGGGAGATTTGAAAGGCCCCAGCGTGGACGTGGAGGTGCCTGACGTTGATCTGGAATGTCCCGATGCAAAGTTGAAAGGTCCCAAGTTTAAGATGCCTGAGATGCACTTCAAGACACCCAAGATCTCCATGCCTGATGTAGACTTACACTTGAAAGGCCCCAAAGTCAAAGGGGATGTGGATGTGTCTGTACCCAAGATAGAAGGTGAAATGAAAGTGCCAGATGTAGACGTCAAAGGACCCAAAGTGGACATTGATGCCCCAGATGTGGATGTTCACGGCCCAGACTGGAACTTGAAGATGCCCAAGATGAAAATGCCCAAGTTCAGCATGCCAGGCTTCAAAGCAGAGGGTCCCGAAGTGGATGTGAACCTACCTAAGGCCGACATTGACATCTCCGGACCCAAGGTTGACATTGAAGCTCCAGATGTGAGCCTTGAGGGACCAGAAGGGAAGCTGAAGGGCCCCAAATTTAAGATGCCTGAGATGCACTTCAAGACACCCAAGATCTCCATGCCTGATGTAGACTTACACTTGAAAGGCCCCAAAGTCAAAGGGGATGTGGATGTGTCTGTGCCAAAATTGGAAGGCGATTTGAAAGGCCCCAGCGTGGGCGTGGAGGTGCCTGGCGTTGATCTGGAATGTCCCGATGCAAAGTTGAAAGGTCCCAAGTTTAAGATGCCTGAGATGCACTTCAAGACACCCAAGATCTCCATGCCTGATGTAGACTTACACTTGAAAGGCCCCAAAGTCAAAGGGGATGTGGATGTGTCTGTGCCCAAGATAGAAGGTGAAATGAAAGTACCAGATGTAGATGTCAAAGGACCCAAAGTGGACATTGATGCCCCAGATGTGGATGTTCATGGCCCAGACTGGCACCTGAAGATGCCCAAGATGAAACTGCCCAAATTTAGCATGCCAGGCTTCAAAGCAGAGGGTCCTGAAGTGGATGTGAACCTGCCCAAGGCCGACATTGACATCTCCGGACCCAAGGTTGACATTGAAGCCCCAGATGTGAGCCTTGAGGGTCCCGAAGGAAAACTGAAGGGCCCTAAGTTCAAGATGCCAGAAATGCACTTTCATGCTCCCAAGATCTCCATGCCTGATGTTGACTTCAACTTAAAGGGGCCTAAAATTAAAGGAGACCTTGATGTTTCTGCCCCAAAGATGGAAGGAGAGTTAAAGGGTCCAGAGTTGGATGTTAAGGGCCCCAGATTGGATGCTGATGTGCCAGACGTAACTGTGGAAGGCCCAGATGGCAAATGGAAAAGTCCTAAATTTAAGATGCCAGACATGCATTTTAAAACTCCCAAAATCTCCATGCCAGACATTAATCTACACTTGAAAAGCCCCAAGATCAAGGGAGAGGTGGATGTAGATGTCCCCAAATTGGAAGGTGACCTCAAAGGTGACATCAGTGGGCCAGATATTGACATTGAAGGACCAGAGGGCAAACTGAAAGGCCCCAAGTTCAAGATGCCTGACATGCATTTCAAAGCCCCAAATATTTCTATGCCTGATGTGGACCTAAATCTGAAAGGACCTAAAATCAAGGGGGATGTTGATGTGTCTGTGCCAGAGGTAGAAGGTAAAGTACCAGATGTGAACATCAAGGGCCCCAAAGTAGACATAAGTGCTCCTGAAGTTCATGGCCCAGACTGGCACCTGAAGATGCCCAAGATGAAAATGCCCAAGTTCAGCATGCCTGGGTTCAAAGCCGAGGGCCCAGAAGTGGATGTGAACCTCCCCAAGGCTGACATCGATGTCTCAGCACCCAAAGTGGACATTGAAGGTCCTGATGTCAACATTGAAGGACCAGATGGAAAGTTGAAGGGCCCCAAGTTCAAGATGCCTGAGATGAACATCAAAGCCCCCAAGATCTCCATGCCTGACTTCGATTTGCATCTGAAAGGTCCAAAAGTAAAGGGTGATGTGGATGTTTCTCTGCCTAAAGTTGAAGGCCCTGAAGTTGACATTAAGGGCCCCAAAGTGGACATTGATGCACCAGATGTGGACGTTCAAGGCCCAGACTGGCATCTGAAGATGCCCAAGATAAAAATGCCCAAGATCAGCATGCCCGGCTTCAAAGGAGAGGGCCCTGAGGTAGATGTGAACCTGCCCAAGGCTGACATAGATGTCTCAGGACCCAAAGTGGACATTGAAGGTCCTGATGTGAATATTGAAGGACCTGAAGGAAAGTGGAAAAGTCCAAAGTTTAAGATGCCTGAAATGCATTTTAAGACTCCAAAGATATCCATGCCAGATATTGATCTTAATTTAACAGTTCCAAAAATAAAAGGAGGCATGGAAGTCACAGGTCCCAAGGTAGAGGGAGATCTGAAAGGCCCTGAAGTTGACCTCAAGGGCCCCAAAGTGGACATTGATGTACCAGATGTGGATGTTCATGGTCCAGACTGGCACTTGAAGATGCCCAAGATGAAAATGCCCAAGATCAGCATGCCAGGCTTCAAAGGAGAGGGCCCGGAAGTGGATGTGAACCTTCCCAAGACCGACATCAATGTCTCAGGACCCAAAGTGGACGTTGAAGGTCCCGATGTCAACATTGAAGGACCAGAAGGAAAGTTGAAAGGTCCTAAGTTTAAGATGCCTGAGATGAACATCAAAGCCCCCAAGATCTCCATGCCTGACTTTGATTTGCATCTGAAAGGTCCAAAAGTAAAGGGTGATGGGGATGTTTCTCTGCCTAAGGTGGAGGGTGACCTCAGCGGTCCTGATGTTGACCTCAAAGGCCCCAAAGTGGGCATTGAAGCCCCTGATGTGGATGTTCATGGCCCAGATTGGCATCTGAAGATGCCCAAGATGAAAATGCCCAAGTTCAGCATGCCAGGTTTCAAAGGAGAGGGCCCTGAGGTGGATGTGAACCTGCCCAAGGCCGACCTCAATGTCTCAGGACCCAAAGTGGACATTGAAGGTCCCGAAGTGAACATTGAAGGACCAGATGGAAAGTTGAAGGGCCCCAAGTTCAAGATGCCTGAGATGAACATCAAAGCCCCCAAGATCTCCATGCCTGACATTGATCTTAACCTGAAAGGCCCCAAAATAAAGGGTGATGTGGATGTGTCTTTACCAAAAGTGGAAGGTGAGATTAAAGTTCCTGAAGTGGATGTTAAAGGCCCGAAAGTGGACATTGATGTCCCAGATGTGGACGTTCATGGCCCGGACTGGCACCTGAAGATGCCCAAAGTGAAAATGCCCAAGTTCAGCATGCCTGGCTTCAAAGGGGAAGGCCCTGAGGTGGATGTGAACCTGCCCAAAGCTGATATTGATGTCTCGGGACCCAAGGTGGACATAGACATTCCAGATGTGAATATTGAAGGTCCTGATGCAAAACTGAAGGGCCCCAAATTCAAGATGCCTGAGATGAACATCAAAGCTCCTAAGATATCAATGCCAGATTTGGATCTCAACCTTAAAGGTCCTAAAATGAAAGGAGAGGTGGATGTTTCACTTCCAGCTGTTGAAGGTGATTTGAAAGGGCCTACTCTTGACATCAAGGGCCCGAAGATAGATTTAGATGCTCCAGATGTTGACATTCATGGCCCAGAAGGCAAACTAAAAGGCCCAAAACTGAAGATGCCTGACATGCATGTAAACATGCCCAAGATCTCCATGCCAGAAATTGACTTGAATTTGAAAGGCTCGAAGCTTAAGGGAGATGTTGATGTTTCTGGGCCCAAATTGGAAGGTGACATGAAAGCTCCCAAGTTGGACATAAAGGGCCCAGAAGTGGACATTTCTGGTCCTAAGCTCAATGTTGAAGGCAAGTCAAAGAAATCTCGTTTTAAGCTTCCCAAATTTAATTTTTCGGGCTCCAAAGTTCAGACACCTGAAGTGGATGTCAAAGTTAAAAAGCCAGATATTGATGTAACAGGCCCAAAACTTGACATCAATGCTCCTGATGTTGAGGTCCAAGGAAAAGTAAAAGGATCCAAGTTCAAAATGCCTTTTCTGAGTATTTCATCTCCTAAAGTTTCTATGCCCGATGTGGAGTTAAATCTGAAAGGTCCTAAAGTCAAAGGAGACTTAGATGTTACAGGTCCTAACTTAGAAGGTGACTTTAAAGGACCCCAAGTAGACCTTAAAGCACCAGAAGTTCATCTTGATGCACCTGATCTGGATGTACATGGTCCGGACTGGAATTTGAAAATGCCCAAGATGAAAATGCCCAAGTTTGGTGTGCCTGGCTTAAAAGCAGAAGGGCCAGATGTGGCTGTGGATCTACCAAAAGGAGATATCCACATAGAAGCTCCCAGAATGGACATTGAGGGCCCAGAAGTCAATGTGGAAGGTCTAGAAGGAGGCTTAAAAGGTCCCAAAATCAAGATGCCTGATGTGAATATCAAAGCTCCCAAGATCTCCATGCCTGACATTGACTTAAACTTGAAGGGCCCCAAGGTAAGAGGTGATGTGGATGTATCTCTGCCCAAAGTGGAAGGAGATCTGAAAGCATCAGGGGTTGATATCAAAGGGCCCAAAGTGGACATTGATGTCCCTGATGTGGACGTTCATGGCCCAGACTGGCACCTAAAGATGCCCAAAATGAAAATGCCAAAGTTCAGCATGCCTGGCTTCAAAGGAGAGGGCCCTGAGGTGGATGTGAACCTGCCCAAGGCTGACATTGATGTTCCAGATGTGAATATTGAAGGTCCAGATGCAAAATTGAAGGGTCCTAAGTTCAAGATGCCCGAGATGAACATCAAAGCCCCCAAAATCTCCATGCCTGATTTTGATCTGAACCTGAAGGGCCCCAAAATGAAGGGCGATGTGGATGTCTCTCTGCCTAAAGTGGAAGGTGACCTCAGAGGCCCTGAAATTGATATAAAGGCACCCAAATTGGACATTGATACTCCTGATATCAATATTGAAGGTCCGGAAGGAAAATTGAAGGGGCCCAAATTTAAGATGCCAGAGATGCACATTAAAGCCCCCAAGATCTCCATGCCTGACTTTGACTTAAACCTGAAAGGCCCCAAGGTGAAAGGTGATGTGGATGTTTCCCTGCCTAAGGTGGAAGGGGAGCTGAAAGGCCCTGAAGTTGACCTCAAGGGCCCCAAAGTGGACATTGATGCACCAGATGTGGATGTTCAAGGCCCGGACTGGCACCTGAAGATGCCCAAGATAAAAATGCCCAAGATCAGCATGCCAAGCTTCAAAGGAGAGGGCCCTGAGGTGGATGTGAACCTTCCCAAGACCGACATCGATGTCTCAGGACCCAAAGTGGACGTTGAAGGTCCTGAGGTGAACATTGAAGGGCCAGATGGAAAGTTGAAGGGCCCCAAGTTCAAGATGCCTGAGATGAACATCAAAGCCCCCAAGATCTCCATGCCTGACTTTGATTTGCATCTGAAAGGTCCAAAAGTAAAGGGTGATGTGGATGTTTCTCTGCCGAAGGTGGAGGGTGACCTCAGCGGTCCTGAAGTTGACCTCAAAGGCCCCAAAATGGGCATTGAAGCCCCTGATGTGGATGTTCATGGCCCAGATTGGCATCTGAAGATGCCCAAGATGAAAATGCCCAAGTTCAGCATGCCAGGCTTCAAAGGAGAGGGCCCTGAGGTGGATGTGAACCTTCCCAAGGCCGACATCGATGTCTCAGGACCCAAAGTGGACGTTGAAGGTCCTGAGGTGAACATTGAAGGACCAGATGGAAAGTTGAAGGGCCCCAAGTTCAAGATGCCTGAGATGAACATCAAAGCCCCCAAGATCTCCATGCCTGACTTTGATTTGCATCTGAAAGCTCCTAAGGTCAAAGGAGATGTGGACGTTTCCCTACCTAAGGTTGAAGGTGACCTGAAAGGCCCTGAAGTTGACATCAGGGGCCCCAAAGTGGACATTGATGCACCCGATGTGGATGTTCAAGGCCCAGACTGGCACCTGAAGATGCCCAAGATAAAAATGCCCAAGATCAGCATGCCAGGCTTCAAAGGAGAGGGCCCTGAGGTAGATGTGAACCTGCCCAAGGCCAACATTGATGTCTCAGGACCCAAAGTGGACATAGACACTCCTGACATTGACATTCATGGCCCAGAAGGGAAGCTGAAAGGCCCCAAGTTTAAAATGCCTGATCTGCATCTCAAGGCGCCGAAGATCTCCATGCCTGAAGTCGACCTGAATCTGAAGGGTCCGAAAGTAAAGGGAGACGTGGACGTTTCTCTGCCCAAAGTGGAAGGTGACTTCAAAGGTCCTGAAGTTGACATCAAAGGCCCCAAAGTGGACATCGATGTCCCAGATGTGGATGTTCATGGCCCGGACTGGCACCTGAAGATGCCCAAGGTGAAAATGCCCAAGTTCAGCATGCCCAGCTTCAAAGGAGAGGGCCCTGAGGTGGATGTGAACCTGCCCAAGGCTGACATTGATGTCTCAGGACCTAAGGTGGACATTGATGTTCCAGGTGTGAGTCTCG
>PVJD01012885.1:0-37120 GCA_004026545.1 Mormoops blainvillei | reverse complement strand
AATGTACTATGCTTAAGTGAGATGTTAACATTAGGGGAAGCTGGGTGAAGGATAGACGAGAACTCTCTGTACTCTACGCTCTTCTGTAAAACTAAAATGATTTCAAAATTGAAAGTTTTCAAAATGTGAAAAAATAAAGTGTATAATTCAAAAAAAAATGCTGTTTCCCTTTTGATTTTTTTTTCCTCCAGGAGTTTAAGGTGGTAAAGATATTTCAGAGACCTTAGCCTAGATTATGGAATGTTTTCTTCATTTAAAAACCCTTAACATTGTTTTGTGAGAATGAGGGAGTAGAATTACAGTACAATGGATAATGTATCTTATCTTCCCTTACATCTTAAGTTTTGTTCTCAAGTAGATTTATAATATAATTTAAATTTTGAAGCTTCCCATTACTTAGGGTGCTTGCTGTTAATAATTCCATAAAAATGGGACTAAAACAAATATAAAACTAGCTTTATACATTGAAGACAGAAAATATATAAACTATTTCCTTTGGGAAACAATGTTTGAGGAATAAGGAAGCTTTCTGCAATCGGTATTCTATTATTTTTCTAATAAGATTTTTCACATTTCTGTAGAAAATTATTCTGTAACCCATATAGTTCAGATGAAGGTTGCTAATCATGATAACCAACTTCTGGACCATAGAGAAAACTACATGATTCAAAGGGAACCAGTCACAGACCTCCGACCCTGTCACAGACAGGCCCGCACAGCACAGTAAGAAAATGCATTAGCAATAAAAATTCTCAAATGCTATTATGGGTCCAGCACTGTTTTAACATGTATTCACTGAAAAGAACCCTAACACTTCAGAGGTCTTGGGCAAGAATAACAAGGGAGGCTGCATTTTTTTATATCTCATTTTAGGGTTATAAATAAAGCCTGTGCCCAGTGGAAGGACTCACCCGAACCCAAGTGAGGGACTGAATAGGTCCCCAGGGAACAGGGTACACAACTTCTTGTCCCCTTCACATTTCCGGACCATTCTATGAGCTTCTCAGAACCACACCACCCTAGCAGAAGGGGAGGGAGAGGCGGCCGTCAGCCCAGCTACCTGCTCTGCAGCACCTGGTGCTGAGCAAAAGCAGCCCCCCTGGCGGTGCACCTTGCCCAACCCCGCTGGTACAGAGGGCCTCCTCCCAGAATCCCCAGCCGCCCCACTGGTTACTTATGTTTCAAAAACCTTTGCCTGCAAAGCAAAAGAAATCGAAAAGTGTTTCCAAGTTTGATGTATGTAAAGCCATTGTACTCATTTGCTAGCATGGCCACCACACCATACTATAGACTGGGGGACACAGACAACAGAAATGTATTTTCTCATAGCTCTGGAGGCCGGAAGTCTGAGCTTAAGGTATCAGTAGGATGGTTGCTTTTCTGAGTCCTCTCTCCTTGGCTTTTGGGTGGCCACCTTCTTGCTGTGTCCTCACATGGTCTTTCCTCGGCATGCCTGCACCCCTGGTATCTCTTTGAGTGTCCAAATTTCCTACTCTTATAAGAGCACTAATGAAATTGGATTAGGGACCACCCTGAAGCCCTCATTTTAACTCAATCACCTCTTTAAAAAGAGGTTATGATTCCACTTATAACGGCCCTTTTCAGTGTGGGACCCAACCAAGGACTTGTCTTACCCGGGTCTATAGGTGACACCTCATTTGAAAAGCTTACGATAACCCCAGTGTTACAGACAAGGAAACTGAGGTGCAGAGGGGTTAAGTTACATTTCCTGGATCACAGAGGTAGCAGGCAGGCAGCCCAGCTCCAGAGCCCAGGCCTTAAACGCAACCCTCTAAGACCTCTCTATAAAGGAGGATCACATGACGCCAGCTCAGCCAAGCAGTTTTTTCCCAGGAGTTTTTGACTCCGAGAGAAGACAGGCAGTCCTTTCCTTTCTGATCTCAGAATCCTACACTAATGAGCCTGCTCTTGGCTGTTTCTACTGCCACCTGGAAAAGCCTGCCTAACAGGGCCAAGTCCTGGTAGGAAGATACACAGACAGGAGACACGGCAAATCACGAAGGTGCTGGAGACATGGCGTTGGTTGGCCTTGTCCGTTTTGAAGCTCCACCAATTCGCCCTTCGAAGATACATGCTAACCAACATCCTTCTGGAAAGCCTTTTTGTTTGTTTCTGGGTTTTTTTTTGTTTTGTTTTGTTTTGTTTTTTTTAGCCAGAGTCAGTATTTGTTACCTAGAACCAAAATAATCTTGACTAATACACAGGGAACTCAGAGAACCAGTGTGAAAAATTCAATTTGCTTTGGAGATGACCTACCTTCTTTCTTAGATCCAACAGATATACTTAACACAAATCAACCTAAAAATTGCATCATTTAACTGACTTCTTTTCATGTAAAAAGCCTGGTTTGCTGGTCTCCACATTAGGATTTTCAGTTAAAAAGAAGAAGCTAATTTCAATGGGTAGCGCGAAGCACTTTAGAAACCAGCTCTGTTCAAATGTTCACTTTTACTATTATTCTCTTTCATCATTACAGTGTGACATGCTGAGACTTTAAGGAGAGATCATTAAGCTGTAATATATCATTTGGCAAGAAAGAGTGAAAAGCATTCTATGAAATTCATCAGCACTACAAATGACTTGTAAGATATAATGAGCGATGCAAAAAAAGGAAACCGCAGGTAGTTTATTTTTAAGATCCCGGTGATCTGTTACGGAAGGAGACATGGCAGCAGAAAAAAGCAGAAGTTGTTAGGATATGTCTTGGCGAGACATCATTCAAATTCTAAAAAATAATTCTAAATTAAAATACCCCCAACTGTGGCTACGCGTTATGGAGGGGAAATCAGTGGGTTTAGGCGGAAACACCCACCTGGCCGGGGTGAGGCTACAGCCTTAATTAAAAAGCTTCGATGTGGCTGAAAACTCATTTTCATAGTCACAAATGGTTGAACATTTTAAAAAGCCGATAGTTTGATTTCTGTTTACTTTAGCTCTTTGGTAGAATTAACATATTGTTGTGGGTTCAGTGTATTCCCAACCCTGTGCTCTCCATTGCTAGGGAATAAAAATCAACAGAAGACACTGTTCCTGCACTCAAAGAGGAAAGAAAACCGTACGGATAAAGGACAAGTGGAGAACAACGTCTGCTGCTCGCACCAAACCTGGAAACCTTCCTATAGCACATCCCCAAAGCAGCCTATCTGGCCCCACCCCTGCAATTCTGCTGCCCTCGGTTGCCCTGGCAAGCCCGACAGGCAAAGCCACGCTTACGTTTTTGAAAGCCATTCCTTTATGTAAAGCGATGTTACTTTCTCTGTTATCACATTTTTAGTTTATTTGAAGCATTTTGGAAAGGTTTATGACACTGTTTCTGAGGACGTTTGCCCATTTCTATTGTTTTAAAGTGTCAAGCCTCTTTCTGAAAGGATGGCAGCGTTCTTGACCAGTCTGGAAGCTTCTCACAGGCAGGATGGCCCCAGACAGAACAATTATGCCACAGTTTTGCTTTATAGAAGCCATAAATTCCCATAACACTGACTTTCTCTGTACCACTCCCATGGACAACTGGAGATTTGTAGATTAAAACCTGTTTCAGGAGAGGATCAAATAAGTTCATTCACTCCAAGGAACAAACTGCTAACAAAGCCCATTTTATCATCCGGTCCAAGGGGTGTCACAGGCTTGACAGCTATCAGGGACTGGGCAGTGGGTGAATAGTCCTTCTTGTGGTAATTATAAACATATATGTGCTTATATATAAATAATACACAGTATATTATTATATAAAATATTATAGATTGCAAATATATAATACATTATTATATAAGGTTATATACCATAAATAATATATAGCTATTATGAGTGATACACACACAGGATAATTTTAGGGTTAAAGATGTTAACATTAATCCTAATGTTTGTATAGCCTTTCCCTAAGGACGACATAGACAAGATGTCAAAACATGCCAGGTCATTAAAGCTAACTGCTCAGGGTTGGACTTTGCCCTACAGTTTAGGATATAATTCTTCACCCTTCTGGGCTGCCATTCTGACAGTTTCCTCCTATGTCCCCAGTCCTTCGACACTTCCTCCTCCTTTCATTAGTAGTACCTGCCCAGCCCTTCCTCATTTCAAGTTATAAAAGATATTCCTGTTGCAACCTAATTTTGTATTGCTTTGGCAGTCAAATCAAAACAAATTACACGTCCAGTATCCCAAATGTACATCGCATGCCTCAGCAAATAAAGTGATGCATAATTTAGGGCCTCTAACTTCAAGAAAACTTAGAGTCAAAATTGCAGAGGGAAGGAGACAAGGCTATAAACATGATATAAAACCTAGAGCTAATTCATCAGATGACCTGAATGAAAGTTCAAAAACACATTGATAGAGCTGATGGTTAGAAACACAAACAAACAAGTAAAAAAAAAAAAAAAAAACCTCTCGGATTTCATCTTTCCAAAGGACAGTTGCTCAAATCAGCAATGAGGGGTGCCACTTAGCACGAACGCTTGCAAAAATTCATAAGCTAGGAAGAATAGGCGTAATTGGCAAACTAAAGCATTATGAACGACCCTCAAAGTCTACCTGCTGCAAAAAAATGATTGTGGTTCTAGTCTACATTAACAGTGTACAAGGGACACATCAAGAGACCCAACTAAATCACTTTATGCTGCACCAAAACACTCGGAGTATTTTTGGTTGTATCCTGTTTATTTCACATACATTTTATATTTTAGGGGTAAAAAGGCAAAGTAAACCACAGGATCTGGAAGGAATTCAGCAGCGTATTGATGGTTCTTTGCCACGTTGGTCACAACTTTTACCTCTAAGGCCTTTGTGGAAATGATTTATGCCCTCAGTAAGAATTAGATTAGATATATTCCAGGGGCCTTAAAACTTTAAGATTTCATGTGCCTTGGGAATTCACTAAGTGCAGTGCTGGAGATAAATATTTGAGAAAAATATTTTCAAAACATCAGCTGATAATATATATCAGATACATACATATAATATATATATATTTGTGTATATGTGTGTAATAAAAATTTTACTTAGAACCTTGTGCTTTACCTAATCATATATTAAAAATCAAATAGAAAGGAGAATTGCACTGCACAGAGTGGAGGATTGCTACAACCAGAAAAGCCCAGAGTCTCTGAGTGCAAGCTGGACCAAGCAGCCGTGACCCTCTTCTCCCTCCCTCCTCGGGACTGGGTGGAGCTGGTCATCCAAGCACTGTTCGGCCTATGTGTTCAATGTCCTTTGCTTACTCTTGATGAAACTCCCTGGATCGAAAATGTTTGCGTGTACCTCTACTCGGAAAGACGTTTATAAATTAAATATGGCACTTGCACGGAGGCAGACCAAATAGCTGTCTTTTCCCGGAGAGCCACTGCAGTTGCCTTAGGTATGCCTCAGAGACCCCCAAAGCGACGTGCAAGTATTCAGGGCAGGATTTGCCAAAAGGGACCCAGAGGGGCACTGAGAAAACTAGTGCTTTGTTAATGCGATATTCTAAAATTAAGAAAAATTATGGGTAGATGTAGATCATTCAGTCAAGCTTCAGACAGAAATCCAAGGACAGAGTGGGAGTTCTACCAAAAGAGGGCGCTGAAGGTGAGACCGTAACTCCCTATTTGTCATCAGTAGTATAAGGTGGGCTTCTAGTTATATGTGTTTATAAAATACATCATTTAAACTATTTTAACTCAAATAAAAGACACAATATGGACTCATAGCTTGAAAATATGCCTAGAAAGAAACCACAGGCGACCTACATTATTTTTAATGAAAGTACATGAGAGCAACAAGAAAATGTCAGAACTGACTCTTTTCCTGCTGTTAAAATCAGTTCTTTGTTACCTCCATCTGAGGTAAAAAATAGTAATGGTATGATGAGATCAAACAAGATCAGAAAATGGAATTATCAAGAAGATTATTTAAAGTACAGCTTTGCATCACTATAACTAATGATGCGACTCAGGCGAGTGCGTGATCTGCCCTCAAATAATAGCATATGGTCATATGAGGTCATCGCTGTGAGCAAAACAACTAAAAAGTAAGCCCGCAGACCGCCATTAATAAGATTTTAGTGTGAGAAAAATAATGTTATGCCACAAATGAAGAAAAAAGAAGCTAAGTATTAGTTTTTAATTTTTATCTTATACTCTTTAAATATCTACATTTATATTATATAAAAACACATACATATTATAGATAATATAATATATATTGTATATACATACTGAAGATAAAGATAGCCATGTCAGTGGTTCAAAACATCAGCTGATAATATATATCAGATACATGCATATAATATAAATATTGTGTGTATGTGTGGAATAAAAATTTTACTTAGAACCTTGTGCTTTACCTACAAATGCTCAGTCACTGCAGGACTGCAAGACTAGTTAGCCATGGAGCATTTAGGGTTTCTCTTATTTATTTATGTAAGGGTCACAGGTAAGCCCTTCCAATGATGACCTAGCTTTTCCGTTTTTCATCTCCTCAGATTTCATGACAACACTGCCTGGATTTGATAAAACAATCAAAAAACATTTTTTCACAAAGTTACTTATTAAATCATGCCTTTTCCTACAATAGTTTAGAGTTACAAGTATTTGAAAAGTAAACCAGAGAATTTGTATTCTAAACTCTCGATGATTATGTTGCTATCAATCAAGCCTGAGACTTTAATTTTATGCTGATATTGTCCCAATGGTAATTTCTACAATATAAATACATCTAGGCCAAAGCAACAATCTCATCTGTATTCATTATTGTCCTAAATTACAGATATTAAAGATACATAAACCATGAAGCCACATGGCGATATTTCTATGTGGCCCTTCCCAACTGACTCAAATAGGTTGTGTTTCTACATCTGATTAGAGAATTGAGAGTATAAACTAGCACCTGATACCAATAAAGAGATGATACAGTTGTAGGTTTATGTATCATTATTTACCCATATTTCACGTTTAGGCAGGTATAAATGGGTCGAAGTTGAAAAGAGAAGCCGTCAGCGTCTGGTAATGGTGAAATAATCAATGAGACCACCTTTGCTAATTCTTGCATGGCTTAATTTATTTTCAAAATACTTAGACAACAAATTGAAGTCCTTCCATTTAGTTGGCTTTTATGTTTTTGTTTTGAGCATTGTATTTGCTTGATTTATTTCGTATATCATATTCTGTACCTACACTACTTTTTTAATAGACTTTATTTTTTTAAAGCAGTTTTAGGTTCACAACAAGATTGAGCAGATGCATAATCTCCTCCATCATCAACATCCCCCACCAGGGCGGTACATTTGTTACAACTGACAAATTTACACTGACAAACATAATCATCCAAGGCCATAGTTTATGTTACATTTACTCTTTGGGCTCTATATTTTATGGGCATTGACGAATATATAAGGACACGTATCCATCCTTATAGTAACATACAGAGTAGTTTCATTGCCTTAAATACCCACTGTGCTCTGCCTATTCATCCCTCCCCCCACCCTTTAGTCCTTGATCTCTTTACTGCCTTTGTAATTTTGCCTTCTCTGGTATGTCGAATAGTTGGGTTCATACAGTACATACATTTTTCAGATTTCTTTTGCTTAGTAGCATGCACTTAAGTGTTTTCCATGTCTTTTCATCGCTTGTTAGCTTGTTTCTTCTGGATGTACCACAATTTACTTATCCATCACCTATTGTAGGACAGCTTTGTTGCTTCCATGTTTTGGCAATAATGAATAAAGCTGCTGTAAGTATTCATGTGCAGGTTCTTGTGTGGACATAAGTTTTCAACATTTTTGCATAAATATCAAGGAACACGATTACTGGATCATATGATAAAAGCATGGTTAGTTTTGTAAGAAACTACCCAACTGTCTTCCAAAGTGACCATACCCTTTCACATTCCTACCAGCAGTGAATGAGAGTTCCAGTCACTCCGCACCCTCTCTAGCATTTACCGTTGTCAGCGTTCCCGACGTGGGCCATCCTAATAGATGTGTAGTGGTATCTCGTTGTTTTAATTTGCATGTCCCTGATGGTGTATAATGTGGAATATTTTTTCATGTGGGGCTCTTTTGCCATCTGTATATATTCTTCGGTGAGGCTTTTATTTTTTATGCATCAGGGAAGCTTTCTGCCTCTAAGTTGCACAAAAAATCCTACTATCCAATTTATTAGCAGGTTTTCTAATCAGCTCAGCCTCAATATTCAAACTTTTGTGAGCACTTATCCAAACTCAGAAGGAGCAACTTCTCCCTTCAAATCAGTATCAGTTAGTTATTTTCCCATCTTTCCCATTTCTCCTTAAGTATACTTTCTTTTATCTCAATATTAATTATAATGGCTTGATAAAAATAGCTTGAATTAAAGAATACTCAGTTCAATTAAATTCTGATGATATTTAGGACTTGCCCTTGAAATAATCTAGTTTCCAGAAGAATCAAATTAATTAACACTTTGAAAGTAAGGATGTAAAATTCCTTGTACAATCAAGTATTTGGTCTAAATTTAAATATTCAGTAAAGTGTGGTTCAGAGTAAAATGTCAAGTAAAAAGAGATATTTTGAAAACCCACATTTGAAAAAAGACATGTGCCACATTTCTCACCCTAGTAACTAAATGAGTACTTACCATTTTTCTTCTGGAAAAAAAATCATGGATTTTTAAAAGGACAGAGAAAAAGAAACCCGTGTTCAGATTCTGACTTTCCCACTCACTAGCTGTGTTCCGTGGTGGATTATCTAACCTCGGTTTCTTCATGCATATTTGGGGCCAGCAGTATACACTTGGTTGCCACTGTTAGGATTCAGCAACTTAATGCCTGGAATGAATCCAGCGGTGACTATCACACAGTAGGAACTTCATAAATGAGAGGTTCTGCCCATTCTATGATTTCTGAAAAAGGGTATGGGAAGAAAGGGAGAAAGGAAGGGAAGAAGGAAGAAAGGAAGGGAGGGAGGAAAGAAAGAAAGAAGGAGAAAGAAAGAGAAAGAAAGAAAGAAAGAAAGAAAGAAAGAAAGAAAGAAAGAAAGAAAGAAAGGAAGGAAGGAAGGAAGGAAGGAAGGAAGGAAGGAAGGAAGGAAGGAAGGAAGGAGGGAAAGAAACCCACACCAAACAAAACATAATGCCATTACAATTAGTGGCTATTAAATTCTACTTTAAACATAAACAACAATTTCAAGTTCCGTAAAATGTAATTTCAAAACTAAGCTATACACTAAGTGAAATCAGCCAGTCACAAAAGTACAAATCATGCATGGTTCCACTTACATGTGTTATCTAAAATAGTCAAATTCAAAGATCAAAAAATGTAATGACAGTCATCAGGGGCCAGAAGAGAGGGAAATGAGGAATTGCCAATCAAAGGGCATAAAGTTTCAATTAAGCAAGAATAATTCTAGAGATCAGCTGTAAAATATCGTATTTATAGTCAATAATACAGTATCATTGACTTAAAATTTTGTGGAAAAAATTTAAAGATGGTAGACTCATGTCATGGGTTCTTACCACAATAACATAAAATTTTCTTAAAATGCAAACAGAGATGATATTTGGGATATCACTATCCCTTGCCTGAATTACTGCCACAGCAAAACGTTCCATCCACCCCTGCCCTGCTCCAAGCCACTGGGTAGAGCCACCGAATTCTATCAGGTGTTTCCTCACAGGCCCAGAGCCGTTTATGGCTTCAGATTCCCAGTGTTCTAGCAATTAAATGTGCATTATACACTTGAAGAACGTTTTCCATCTAGCTGCCCGCCTTACCTTGAGTCCCTCGATTTTTTGACTTTCTGGTTTAGTTCGATTCCTCCGGTTCTGAGCCCTTAAATTTCAACACTTTTCATCAGCCAACACAAAGAAACAGTTTTCTCTGTCTGGAACAGTTCCCCTCTCGCTTCATTCCTGTTGTGCCTTGCTAACTCCGATTTATAATTTAATTACATGTTAAAATTAACTACCATAGGGAGACCTCCTGTGGTCCTTAAAACACTGTAATTGTACTCTGTGGACAGTAATCACTGTATACAGCCCAAATTTCAGTGCTCACCTCTGTGAGGACAAAGTACATACATCATGTGGAATTTTGAATCAGAACTGCTCTACTCTGCCCATAAATGAAAGTATAAATGAATGAATGAAAAAAAAAAATGAAAACAGTAGGCCATTCTGAGAGCTCCCTATCGATCCATAATAAGATCTATTCCCTTAAAAAAAAAAAAAAGTCACAGCCCAACATCAAGTCTCTCAAATCCCCTTAATTCCATTCTCAGAAAAATATCAAAACGCCCAGCTCCTGTTTCCTGTGTTCAAGCGGTAGGCGCCTGGGTCAGCAGAGAAGGGATTGGCCCAGGCAGGCAAAGAGCTCTTGCCGCAGAGAGAGTGCCATGCCGAAAATCCCACCGTCCTGCCTGTAATCCCTCCGCGTCCTAGTGCCCTAATTAAAATAGCTCTGGAGCACTGACAAACGTGAACTCTCGACAAAGCACTTCCTCCAAAACTTTTCTAGAACTCTGGGTACTAATGCCTGTCCCTCTAACCAGTTGCTAACGGAGAGAGGCATTTGAGTGAACCGACAGGGTGTCAGTCTTTTTTCTGGGCCGGATCTCCCAGGGGTAGCCATTAAGGTAAGCTAACAGTGCCTTCCCTAAAAAAACAAAAATCTTTCTTAAAATGCCAGCATAAATTTCAACCAAGATTTAAGCTATTGAAAAGGAAATGAGATGACAGATATTTGTTGAATTGAAATAAAATGAATGGTGCTTTCTATTAGCAAGACTATATACTAAGAAATACGAGGCTACAGAGAAAGGGATAGAAATTAGCCTTCGAACGGCCTTGATCTCATCAGGGGAGTGAATGGGGATGAGAGTAACATACAAAGAACTAGGTAGGTTTCTGGGAAGAATGGGAAGAGAAGCCTGAGGGAAGCACTTCAGAGAGCCAGAGGGAGTTAGTTCAATATAAGAAATAAGAAGGTATTTCTAGCTACGGATCTGCATCCAAAAAGACATAAAGAATGAGTAGATTCTGCACCTGGAGGGAAGAGAGACTAAGGGTTGGCTGGGCTATAAAAGTCATGTCCAAGTGCACAAAGGCTTGTCACATGAAAGGGAATCTACCGTGGAATCAAAACCAGTGAGCAGGACCTTCACAAGAGCATTAGTATCCTAGTAACAGAAGAACGGGCTAGGTCAAACACGAGTGAACGGCAATCTTAGAAAGAGTCTTGTGAGAAGTAACACCCAAGGGGACTCCAGAGAGAGGAGGAGACTGAGCTAGAGTGAAAGCAAAGGCAATACCACCTCCCCCGAAGCACACGGTCTGCACCGCCCCTCTCATCATTCGTACTTTTCCTTCCTCCGTGCGAGGACACTTGCCTGTGCCAGAGACTTCTGGGCACCAGTGCCATCCCATCTCCTCACACCTTCTGTTCCAAAAGTGGTGATTTCTCACGCCTTTGAGTCCTTCCACCTGAATGGTGGGTACAGAGAGGTCTAGATGGCATTCTAACTTCCACCGTGTAACATCAAGAGCGCGGTTTCCCCGGAAGATAAGAAAACTAGCATCCGTTGAGCGTGGCTTTTCGGTCACCCCAGCTTCCCTGGTTCTAAACTAAGGCAGGCTGACTTCTAGGCAGGGCTCATGCCCTGTGCCCCACAGCTGCTGCTTTCTTTGTTAAACCTGAAGCATTGGTTTGTGTTGACTGCCCGTCATGCGCCGGAGGACCCTGTTCTCTATTGTATTTTAATGAGGGTTCTGGCTCCATCCCCAGTTTCTGCATCCACAAAGCAACCGCAATGGCAGCTTTGATTTATCTCTAGCCCAATTTTCTAGCTGACTAAAGCCCCTCTTGAAAACAGTGTGGCGTTTCTGATTACAAAAACATGAAAATAATGTGCAGAATGCTGGGGAAATTTTATAAGGAACTTTAAAAGCATTAAAGAGAACCACTGTTCAAGTTTGATGCATATCTTTTCAGTGTTTGTCTAAATAAAAATGCACAAAAATAATGTATGTGCATATGTGTGGGTAGCGAGGTTTAGTTTGGCATCAGACTGAGAACACTATTTTATATCCTTGATTTATTGTCACTTAACAACATGTCCCTAGAAGCTACACAGAACTTTCTGCAGAAGGAAAGCATATTAAATTATAGAAGTGTATTTTCTCTGGAAAAGTGGTCCCAGATCACTTTGGGCGTACAACTGACCTCAGGAGGAGGAGTGGCTGAAATAGACTTAAGAAAAGCAAAGTCAGTCATGAGTACAGCCTTCTTATTTAGCATGTGGCCTTGCTGGAGAAATATCTGGCCATTTGTTTAAGGCAAACAAATAGACACTGCACAAATTGTGGAAATCATCGAGAGATAACGGGGGATTCTTGGTTATCCTGTGCCCGTTGGCACAACATCTGTTCATCTATCTACTTAACAAACATTCATTGGAAATTCTCTCTCAAGAGGCGAACAGATGAGACAAAGTCCCTAATTCAATGAGCTTGTATTCTGGAAAATTCCTTTTACACATGCTTATAATTCATGATTGGTCAGTGCAGCTCATCTTTTGCCCTGAATACTGAGATTTTTGTTGCTCTTCCATGGCACTCGATCAATAGTTTGTTCAAAATATCATATTTACTGACCAAATAGTAGCAAACCTGCTGAAGATGACTTCTGACACCTGAAAACAATTGTCCAACTATAATTTTCTAATAACAATGTTTTCCTCTTATTATTCCCTCTGGCCAAGATGTAATTAACCAAGTTCATTATTTTCACTGGACTCACTCTTTAAAGTGTATTTGTTATTGCTCATTTTCCTCAGGGTGTTTTATCCAATTTCTGGTCACCACCAACTAGCCTTTTCCCTCTCAGTAAGTTTTCTGACTCCAACATCTTTGAATGTGAGGAACGCAAACAGATTTCTTAAATATTTTTGAAGAATTACTTCAGGAAATAGAACATGAGACGACTCACTACCAATGGGCAGCCAATGTAACATGTTTAAACAAACACCGAGCTAAGAGGACTCTTAATGCAGTCACACACACTGCCCCAACCTGTGCTCTGGGCAAGTCGATCTCCAGAGCCCGGCCACTTCATAAGCATTTCAGATAAAGGAGTGCTCATTCCTTCTGAGATAACCAGGTCCTCCGCGACAGATTTTTATTCTTTGTTTAAAAACATGTTCAGCCTAAATTACTTCCCTCTCCACAATCTCCCGCTGTTGGCTCTGGCTGAGTTTTCTGAAGCGATCCATGAGAACGGGGTGCTCTCCGCTGTGTGCTAGCCTTTCGGGGATTGTCTTGATCCAGAATAAAACCCTGTTTCAGACTTTTTTAAAGGTCGATCATACTTAGGCATTCTCCATGAGACATGTTCTTTAACTGTTCTCCTGAAAATTTACAAATGGGATGATATAGCAACCCATATTTCTAAGGAAACTAATAAAAAGTACTTAAAGTAGCCCCCAAAAACCCGCAAAAGTATAAACCTGTAAATAACAGATAGTGGGAATGGTACACAAGACTTTTGTTGGGAGACTAGGCTAGCTTTCACAAAGTACATGAGACCATTTGCAGGAAGGTTTGTATCACAGCAGAATTTCCAGGAGTAGTAAACATGACAGCTTCCTACCCATCACTTCAAAATAAGCAAAAGTAACTGTCCAGATAAGGCCTGACCCGACACACGATTGGGCGAAGACTTGCTGATGTAGAACCTTCCCACCAGTGTGGTGACAGGTGTGCTGAGATATGAAGGCTCCTTGGTGCCAGGCAACCCAACGGGGCTCTAGTGGCCAGAACCCAGGCTGGGTGCCTCCCGCCATGGACAGTCCCATCTGATTATGCCGTTACCATTTTCTGTTGGTGCCATCACATAAGCATGTTTGGAGGAAAGCAGTGAATGTCATATAACATAAAAGTAGCTAGAAGTTCCATTGCTACGAGAAAAGCGAAAACTGCTCCCCAGCATCTGTTCACCTCACTAGATGTTGCCCACCAGCGACACACTCTTGGGTTAGACATTGAAGGGGCTTTTTGGAAGTTACCAGTATTATCTGTAAGTGCTTCTCCTTTGCACAGTTACGCCAGTTTCTTGTGTCCGTCAAACTAACTTTGGTAACGGTTTTGGGAAGTTCGAAAATAAAAGGACGGCTGCAGGGTGGGAGTAGAATTCACGACAAAGGGAACGAGTAGGGCGCTGGGCAGGTCAACTCAGAGTAGAATTTGGGAATTTCAGAAGAAAAGAAAGGAAAAGAGCACAATGTAAGCAGAGTTCTCCCCAACAGAGAGAAGAGACAGCCACCAGGAGGTCACACTAGGTCTTCTACCCTGAGCGGCAGTGGCCTGAGAGGTCTTCTCCAAGGTCCTTGGGAAAGGAACACCTTAGTGCGACACTTCCAGTGAGGAGCCTGCTGCAGCATCTCCAGGCCCCTGTCACGTGACTAACGGGTTAATCACGCAGGGCCTCCTGGTGAAGCCTAGAGAGCAACGCTCTGCCCAAGGATGGCCAATAGCATCACCCACGACAAGGGCAGGCATGTGTGCAAGGCAGATCAGGTTGCCATCTCCATGAAATAGTAACTTTTGAAAACCGCTGGGGCTACGGACAGTGGTGCCGGTGTCTGTGAGGGGCGGGTAGTGATTTTAAGGCATTGGTAGCCAGTAAGAGAAGAAAAGTGAGCGTTAGATTTTGCAAGAGCTCTAGTACCCAACATCCAAGGAATTCTGGGGGGCGGGGGGCGCTTGTCTGTTCCCGTCCTCTGTCAGTGTGTGTTGGAAAGAGGGGAGGAGGTGGGTTAGAATTAGAAATGTCAGTGCATACTTCACAGGTCTGATTGCTAGGGGAGGTCACGTCTTGAGGTTACCAGGGAGACAGGAGCCCTGTGCAGTGCCCCAGGTTCTCTGTTTGGGGCTCAGTTCAGCCCAAAATGGGTACTGACATTTGGTTCAGTGTTTACTGTCTGCTCGGCACCATGCTGCAAAGGACACACTCCCTGCATTCACAGACAAAGCCTGGTGAGAAGGATCGATCTGTAAACAAATAAAATTATGCTGTGTAATGCACCAAAAAGCAGAGTCTATACCTGGGAGACAAGTGGTACAGTGGAGAAAGCAATTAGCACAGACTGGGGATGGGGGGGCAGAGAGGACTTCATGTGCAAAGCACTGCTAACACAGGGTTTGAATGG
This sequence comes from Mormoops blainvillei, assembly GCA_004026545.1. Taxonomy (NCBI): domain Eukaryota; kingdom Metazoa; phylum Chordata; class Mammalia; order Chiroptera; family Mormoopidae; genus Mormoops; species Mormoops blainvillei. The sequence continues at coordinate 21,948 of PVJD01012885.1, read as the reverse complement.
CCAACAGGGATTTTCCAGGAAGACAGGAGGAAGCTCTGCATGCCAGGAAGATAAGAGCCCGTGCAATTGCATGGTGTGTGGTGAGAATCACAAAGAGTTTGCGGTGGCTGGAGCATGGGCGTGGAAGAGAAAGGGAGGCTCCAGCAGGGGCCAGAGCCCGAAGGGCTTCGAGAAGCATGTAAAGGAGCTTTGGCTTCATCTTGGAGGCAGAGGGGGTCATAGAAATACTGTGAGCAAGAGATTGCATTTTCAAATTTAAACTTTAGAAAATTTAAGTATAGCATGAAATATAGATCTGAAGGAATAAGACTGGGAATTATGAAATGAATAAGGTGGTTATGGAAATAAGAAGAGAAAAGAGAAAACAAGAGAAGCAGAGGGCTGGGAGCTGCAGAAGCTAATCCATCAGATCGCAAAACTGGAATTCAGAAGCGAATGGATGGCATGAGAGATCAAACTATGCAGAACCACACGGTAGCAAAGGGCAGGCGGCTGAAGACTAGTTTGAGGTCAAATGTGCAGTGACAACCCATGTGTCACTCCTCTGATGCACAATTAAGTGATTTCCGTTTACTGTGGGATCATTTCTCAGGGACGATAACTGCCCATGGCTCTGGCAGCCACCAGGCTCCAGGGGAAAGTCCAGGGCGGCAGCAGAGATGGTGCGAATGTCAGTGTGTGTATTTGTGAGAGAAAAATACACGGAGAGTGCCTCCCATCATTGGAAAATACATAAAGACCTACTTATTAACATACATCATGGATTCTTTTTAAAAATGGAAACGAATCGGTAAGATACAAAAACATTATTTCAAGCCAGGGAACCACACATGCAAGTGCAGGTCGGGACTGTCAACTTGCTCTATGCTTAGATGTCACATTTGTTGTCTGATCACAGCTAAGCCTCTCACGCCACATGATGGCCATCACGTTTTCTCTTCTCTTGGGTCTACGGTTCAGGGGTTTTACAGTCCTTACCAGGTAAGCCTTATGGTAACTATTTCGTGAGAGGGTTTATCTATTTGTGCTTGCTTTCCTGCTATTCTTAATTTGAATAGAAGCATCTGTTTAAGGGACCAAAAGATGCTTTCTCTTGTTTTAGCATAGGTCCAGGTTCCTATGACCAGCCATGCTAGAGAAAAGAAAGACATGAAACCAAGGGAAACATTAGAAGTGTCCAAAAAAAAATCACAAAACTCACTCTGCCCTTTTTTATGTACTGATAAAAAATTATCTTTTGGCAGCATAATTTGTTGTATTCATTCATTGACATATTTATATTGAAATGGTAATTCATTTGAAATTAATTAATTAAATATTTTTACCTTGCATATTCACTCATTTCAAGGTTTTCCATTTCTTGTTTCCAGTCTCTTGGAATGCTCAGGATTTTTTTTGTTTTTTTTTTTTAATCAAAGTCCTTCGGGGAGGCAAGGAGGCGGCAGTTGCCTGTGAAGTACCGTGAGAAGTAAACTGATGTTCCTGGGGGCTCCAGAGGGGGTTTGGGAGCAGTGCAGGCCTGCCCGCTGGCCCCGCTGCACCCGCCGTGGGCCGCCAAGCCTCAGCGGTGGGTCTATGGAGCACCTATTGAAAATCAGCTCAGGGCACCTAGGATCCTAGGCGTGCCAAAGGTGACAGCATGTTCCAAAACAGGCAGGGCCACAAAGCTCAAAGAAAAGAACTCAACAGGGTGGGACATGCGAGTGAACTGTCAATCACCAGTAGCACCCCAGCCCCTCCCTGAAGCTGTGGCCCTTCCCAAGCACCTTAGGGTGGCCTTGCAAAAAGGAACCTTTGCCAGGAGGGGTCAGAGTCAGAATTAGGTTTATTTAAAGAACATTTTAACATGTTCTTTCCCAACTGAGCCTGTGAATTGAGATTTGTACCCACTCTAATTCTATTATTATGTACTCTATACAATAGCTTTTCTATAATTTCACTTTACAGTGACAAATATATTTTTAAAAAATAAACTACTAGCTAAAAAATCCTAGCAGCTGAAGCAAAACTTTGAGCTTAAAAAATTATATATATACATACAAATATTTGCCAGGAGAGAGGCAAAAGCTCTCTTTCATTTGTAATTCCTATCACCTTTCTTCCTTATGTGTTTCATTTTTATTTTTATAAGAGTTAGCTTCGATGTGTGGTTATATAAAATAATAAAGGGTTAAGAAGTGTAAACACTCTCACTTGGTACAAGACATAAACTATGAGATGTTTCATCCCAGTTAAGGTCACCATGAACTACAATAATAATAAACAATCTGTAGCTGCTACATGGTCAATGCCTAGAGAGAGAATTTATTGCCCAGAATTATTCATTATAAAAAATTTATTGTAATACTCAAAGAAGAAGTTAATGTTGGGTCATTCCAGACCACATGGAAAATAATAAATGTTTGCTGGTCGTATAATATGAAAACAGCTTTACATCAATAAATATTAGACCCCTGCAAGCCCTTGCAAACCATCACAATTATACCGTTCCCAGGTATCAGATTAACAGAGTCAATATCCTTCAGGAGAAAAACAAATGGACAAAATAAAAGCACTTGCCATATGAGAATTTATTCTTGTTACCATTTTCTCATTAGTAAGACAGTCCCTATTACCAAGGAGCTAGATACTTAAAGGGAGAGAAGACATTGATTATTACATTATTTTATCACAGCAGCAAATTTTTTTAAAGGGAAAAGCAATGAATTAAATAGCATCTTGCAAGTCCATCACTGCTCTACTCTGATCATTGTTTTGAAGATGACACTCAATTTCCACTTTTCCTTTACCTGTCTGTTTACCTTGCTTTTATTTCTTTCCCCATTTTTAAACTGGGGGTGCCAGCCCACAGTCTAATTGCCACATCGCTATGCAAAAGTTCAGACCAGTTTGGCTTGGCTTTTCCTCCTGCCCTTAGCAATCGTTAACTAAGCCCATCGCCAGGCAGCTCCTAATAGCCCTGCTGGCCCTGGCTCTTTCCCTTGCAAATTAGCCCCTTAGGAAGACACTGACATTTGCACTTAGAAATGGTAGAGGAAAACTACTCAGTGCTTAGACATAAATCAAATAGGATTTCTAGGTGGAGTATCATATTCATTCATTCATTCACTTGAAAATTAATTCATTTACATGTAAGGGCTATGGGTTTATGAAACCCCTGGTAGGTCTTTGAGAGCTGGAGGAAAGCTAGGATAGCAACATGTGAATGAAATGTTTATGTTTGCTGTTAAATTGATTCAAGTACATTGACATCTGTTTCAATACCATTCTCATGTATATGAACACAGATTGAAAACAAGTCCACTGTGAATAAATGCTCGGAGGGTGAATATGTACTGTTTAAACAGCTGAGTGAATGTGTGCATACCTGTACCTGTGCACATGCAAGTTTACTCACGCACAGGAAAATCTCAGGCTGAAAGGAATGATGGTTCAGATCAATTCTGCACAAACTAATGCTGATCCGTGACAGGCTATTAAATCCAGCAATCAATCCCCAAATCAGCAAAAGGAAGAGAGCAAGGAGAGGCAACATCAAACTGGATGATTTTATTGCAATAATCCCAACCAGGGGGATGGCAGCTAGCCCCCCAAGGACAGATGTGGTATCACACTTACACGTGCACCCTTGTGTCTTGCTGGAGCCTAGTACACCGTAGTCGCTGATCCGTGTCTGTAACAGTGAATAAACCCAGAGACATTTGGGGGACGAAAAGGAAACAAGAGCATTCAATGAACTGTTTAACACAGAGTCATTTTTTTAATTATATAGGTTTTGGGTGTACAATTCTATAATACGTCATCTTTATATTGTATTGTGTGTTCACCATCCCAAGCCAACATAGAGTCTTAAATCAAGGATTCTCAAATTTTTGAAATGTAAAAATTAGAAAGTAGAGTTAGTTCCAGGAGAAGATTTGTTGATGTCTGCGATGGCCTGTTTTAGGTGTCGACGTGGCTAGGTGATACTTGAGTCAAACATGAATCTAGGTGTCACTGTAAAAGTGTTTTGTAGAGGTGGTTAACTTTACTGCTTTTCTTAATGCTACTGTGATAAAATAATGTAACAGTTAATTACTTTAGTATCTAGCTCTTCCATTTAGTATCTAGCTCTTTGGTAACATAAACTCTTAATAAAGAGAAAATGTTAATAAAAAATAAATTCTTATATGACAAGTGCTGTTAATACAGATATTGGCATAGGGTAGTGCAGGCATAAGTAACTTCAAAATCTTTTACAATATGGCTAATTTTAATGTTCAAACATAGCCTTGACACCTAGCCCCAAGCCACTGCATTATTTATCATCAAGCTGCAACACTCAGGTTTATATTTAAGGCATTCACACTTCCACTACTTTAGGGAACAGTATGAAGACCAGAGAGACCATCTCATTATAAAGTGGTATTCGCTTGAAAATGTCAACTCCCAAAAGGACATCGTCACAGGAATTCTTACTAAGGCACTGTGTCAGTCAACTTTCCATGCCCCCCTCAACCCAAATAGCTTGGGACGTGTTGATTTTGGGCATCACGGGTATGGAGGTTGGATGCCCCAGTACTGAGTCAAGAATGAGACATTAAGGTTAATGACATTTGAGTACAGGCCTGGGAGCTATTAACAGGATGATGATATTTGAAACAAGGAAGAGAGAATGCCATTCTGAAAGTGAAAGTGAGACTGATGAAGCCAGTGTGGAGCCAGTCTGGGGAAAATTGGGGTGAGTTTGGTGAGGGGGAGGCAAGGGGCCTTCTGAAAGCAGCTTCCATGCTTTCTGAGCTATAGAGGGAGAAAGAGAGAGGGTAAGAAAGGATTTTAAGTTTTTCTGTATGTATTTTGAAAGGAATCTCGCAGTCTTATACCACACAAAGACTTCAATAGTTTTTTCAGTGCAGGACTAATGATTCTTTTCATTGTAATGTCATGCTGACATAGGTAACCAAAAAAAGAGCTAACCGTTTTCCAATTTGGGGTTCTTCCTTAAGACAGGTGACTTTCACAAAGTTACCTCAACCTCAGATGCTAAAATTCTACTCATCCATAGTGATCTAACACAAATGTTGATTCCTCCATGAAGCCCACCCCGATTTTCTATTAAGATACAATCCTCCTTTTTCTGTCGTTGTCATTACAGATCATCACAAATAGTCTGGTTCTTCTGTTTATAGGTACACAGTACCTCACACTTGCTCACCCCCATGAAGTCAGGCTTGTCATGTGATTTGTTTTGACCCAATTAAATGCAGGCAGAAGACTGTAGAAGCCAGTGCATGATGTTCACGTTTCCCACACTCGCCATTTACCCTGACACTGACCAGTAACATTCCTGAGGTAGGACCTCCCTCGGGCCAGGTCCAAGAGTGCAGACACCTGGAGCAGGGCATCCAGCAGGCCCATGATGAGCACATTAATGTGTATGAAAAACAAACATATGTCATTATAGGATGTTAAGATATGGAGTCTGTTTGTTATTCTAGCATAACCTAGCATTTTCTGACAGATATATCATTCCTGTGAATCTCTCAAATGAAACCCATCACTTGCTATTTCATAACTAAACTTATTGGCAAACATTTCTTATGCTCAAGCCTTCAAGCACTTGGATGGCAGTAGCATTATTTTATAGATGTCATTATTTCCCATTGACGTGAGCACATCATATGGGTGAAAATTGGTGAATGGTTAAAATGCATAGTAAAGACATTATTTATTATAGCAATTATTTACAGCTATCTGTTATTACTCTGACAACAAAGTAGTGAACTAAAACTCTATACAAAGTGTTTTCCTAAATGCCTTGAGTCTAACTAATGCTCTATAACTATGAACCTCCATGATCTTCATTTAAAAATAGTTGCTGAAGTTACCCACCGAGACAACCTTACAGAGATGATTATGTTTTGCCCTAGCATGCATAAAAGCAATTTGAAAGTAAATCTTAATAAACATAAGAAGTGCTCACTAAAGGAGAAATCTGTAAGAGCCTCCAAAATGGACCGAAAAAAAATGAGCTTTAACAGAAAACACGAATGTAATAAAATTCACCTAATATTTCGATGGCTTTGAGATTATGATTCAAACATCAGATTTACAAATTAACACCGAATTTTCAGTAAATAACATAAAATTGGTAAATTGAACCTAACTTGATTACTTTTTATTTTTACAAAAATAAATGTTTAGTGATGAATGCCATGCAGCCACTAAATACATTTTCCTTTTCTAACTGGACAAAATTGAAACCAAACTTGTGGAAAATCACAAAATAGCTTCAAGTCACAGGGTAAAATTTCTACTTTAACTCAGTCTGTTTTATCAGCAACGCTCATAAAGACAAAAGCTCCTCATATTAGAGGCGAAAACTAGAGAACAGACAAAAACAATATGGAAAACAATCGCTCGTCGCCTGTAATTAAATAATCCCGAAACCATTCTTCCCTTTTATGAAAGAGAAATAGATTGATATTGCCACTGGCACTCACTACTTTGAAAATTTTTCCCTTCTATTATTGAAATCAAGTTTTTAGTATTTTATAAGTTGAAGTAAACAGAAGAAAAATATCTTGTTACTGAAATATTTTTTTAAAAGATGACCAGATACCATTTTTAAAATATATATATAGTTATAAATTCGATTTCTCTCCTCAAGTTCCCATATGTCTGTATTAGTTCTCACTGCATCTAGTGGCCAGTTTTGGTACCTGCCAGAGTTCACGCCAAAAATGATCTCTGTCTTCAACCAAGCCGCTGTTGGCATCTATTCAGCATCTTTGGGCAAACTGAGGAACTTATGGTCTGGGGGATAATAGGACAACATTCAAGTCAGCCTCAGCTCTTCCATCAGGCCTCCTTGTCAAGACCCTGGAGAGCCCGGCAAGCCAGTGATGCTTCCCCACAGCAGGCCCTTCCTCTGCCACCAGGACTGTTTGTATCAGCAGGAAAAAGGAAAAAAGAGGGAGGAAATTAGGAAGAAAACGAAGAGTCCAGGAATGACATAGGCCTGGATTTTGGGTCACGTGTTTCACCCAAGATTTTCAGAAGAGCTGGCTCTGCTAAATAGTTGACGTTAGATGCCTGATGATTGAATGCTTGATTATCCAAAATTACATGGGACCAAAAAAATTGTTTTAAAAGGAGGTGTTGTCCTGATACAAGTGGGGTTTGTAGACTCAAAGCAACATTATGTTAAGTGAAATAAGCCAGTCAGAGAAAGACAAATACCATATGATTTCACTCACGTGTGGAATCTAATGAACACACTGAACCAACAAGGAAAATGGGGACAGACTCATAGACAGAGAGCAGATGACAGCTAGTTGGGTGGTGGGGGGAGGTGAGGGAGTGGAGGGATTGAGCAAAAAGGGCAAAGGATTCATGGACAACAGTGTGGTGACTGCTAAAGCAGGGGGAGGGCCAAGGTCGGGGGGTGGGGTTATAAAGGGTCTAAATGGTAATGGGGAAAAAAACACAATAAAGATTGAATTTTTAAAAAATAGCACTAGCTATAGGTTTTCATTATTTCCTAATCCCAAAATGTTGCTCGTGAACAATGTTTAAACCTTGAGTAATTTATGAAACTGGGGAAGAATGTCAGTGGGAGCTGAAAAAAATTTTTTAAAGACAATATTTCAAAAGAAATGGAATTGCAAAATAAGACATCAATTGTGCTCAGTGGAGTTTTTTTAAAGCCCCTTATCGATTTTTCACAACACAGAAAAATATATAGAAGTGACCATTTCTCATCCACTGCAGTGAATACCCAGTACTGTGAATAGTCACGCCTCCGAACTTTTTTCTTAGCAAGCTCAACTACACACACACACTCACATTTTTTAAACCAAAGTGTGCTTGTGCTGTTTATGCTGTTAGGCAGGTGAATATTTCATTTGAAGATAGCATTTAATGAATTATCTTCCCAAGTCAAAGAATAAAAGAAGTCAAGGTAAAAAAAATATCTTCATGAGTCATGGGCAACCTACCACCTTATGCCAAAAGGCTTCCTGTTTTTCTTCCATTGCACTTTATTAATTACAAACAGCCCCCTCCAAACAATGAATTTTTTTTTTAAATTTTTTTTTCTTATTCTCTCTTAAAGCTCCAAACAAAAGCAGTTTGAAAAAAAACTGTCATTCTTAGTAGAACAAATTGAGGGTCTTACACACTCCTGGAAGGACCCTTATACCACAGAGCAACGGGTTCCAACTTATACTTATACTAGCCTGCTCCGCCCTTGCTAGCCCTGTCCTAGAAGGGTTTGGGTAATCAGGCCTCCTTGTGTGCAGTGTAAAGTCAATGTATGCCCCACAGAACTGTAGTCTTTTATATACTAACTTACAATCACTTTATTATACAGAGTCCAGCACAAATAATGCCCCTTTTTTATTACAAAATCATAAGCATGTAATTCTGTAACATAATTCTTTGAGCTTCCTTCTCTAACCCCTCCCCCACATATAGCACCACAACACAGCACAATAGGTAGCCCCACCCTAGTGAATACCTAAGGCTCTGCCCTTTACAACATAACAGGTGCAACAAGACAAAGAAATATGGCCCAAACGAAAGAACAGATCAAAACTCCAGAAAAAGAACTAGACAAGGAAATAGCCAACCTATCAGATACAGAGTTCAAAATACTGGTAATCAGGATGCTCGCAGAAATGGTTGAGTGTGGTTGCAGAATAGAGGAAAAAGTGAAAGGCTATGCAACATGAAATAAAGCAAAATATACAGGGAACCAACAGTGAAGGGAAGGAAACCGGGACTCAAATCAACGTTTTGGAGCAGAAGGAAGAAATAAACATTCAACCAGAACAGAATGAAGAAATAAGAATTCAAAAAATGAGGAGAGGCTTAGGAACCTCCAGGACAACTTTAAACTCTCCAGCATCCAAATCCTAGGGGTGCCAGAAGGAGAAGAGGAAGAGCAAGACATTGAAAACTTATTTGAAAAAATAATGGAGAACTTCCCCAATCTAACAAAAGAAATAGACTTCCAAGAAGTCCAGGAAGCTCAGAGTCCCAAAGACATTGGACCCAAGGAGGAACAAGCCAAGACACACTATAATTAAATTATCAAAGATTAAAGATAAGGAGAGAATCTTAAAGGCAGCAAGAGAAAAAGAGGCAGTTACCTACAAAGGAGTTCCCATAAGACTATCAGCTAATTGCTCAAAAGAAACCTCATGGGCAAGAAGAGGCTGGGAAAAAGTATTCAAAGTCATGAAAGGCAAGGACCTACATCCAAGAATACTCTGTCCAGCAAAGTTATCATTTAGAATGGAAGGGCAGATAACGTACTTCCCAGATAAGGCCAAGTTAAAGGAGTTCATCATCACCAAGCCCTTATTATATGAAATGTTAAAGGGACTAAGAAAAAGAAGATCAAAACTGTGAACAATAAAATGACAACAAACTCACAACTATCAACAACTGAACCTAAAACAAAACAAAAACAAACTAAGTAAACAACTAGAACAGGAACAGAATCACAGAACTGTAGATCATATTGAGGGTGATCAGTGGGGAAGGGGAGGGTGGAGAATGGGGGAAAAGGTACAGGGAATAAGAAGCATAAATGGTAGGCACAAAATAGACAGGGGGCGGTTAAGAACAGTAAGAAATGGAGAAACCAAAGAACTTATATGTACGACCCGTGGACATGAACTAAGGGGGGAGGGGATGCTCCTCATGGGAAGGGGGTACAGGGAGAAGGGGAATTAAGGGGAGAAAAAAGGGGACAACTGTCATAGCATAATCAATAAAATATTTTTAAAAAATAAGCACATGGATCAAAGTAAAGGTATTAGTATTTTATGCAATCTTGCCATTTATAATGAAATTTTCAAAAATGAATATTAGTTTAGAACAGAATAGTGTGTACTTAGAAGGATAAAAGCCCTGGAAAATGTGTTTGAATTATATACATTTTTAAAATTTTTCTAACATTGCTTTAAAAGCCGGCAATGAAAGTTTTCTTCGCTCTGTCTTTGGTTTTCTTTTTTTCCTTCCTTCTGCCCCTCCTTTCTCTCTCCCCCTGCCCCCCCCATTGCTATCTGGTTTCAGTTTCTCCAAATATATAATAAAACTAGTGCTGCACAATGCCAAAGTCCACCATTTAAAATAAAATTGAGACTTGGCTTGCCGCACCACAGAAATAAAAGAGTTTATGAACTGAGTACTTATTTTGACTTCATAAAGACAGAGCCTGGATTTCATACCATAATCTCCCAATCATTATGCAAAGAATATCCCAATATGAGTTGGAAGAAACAGCTGTTATAATTTTACACGAAATTATTCAAAACTCAAATGTTTCATTCAAGAACAAAAGGTGTCCAAAATGTCAGATAACACTACAGGCATAGCTTAATGATATTCGTCCTTGGCAAAATCAGGGGCAAAATTACCCTTGAAATCAATTCAAATGTATTAAGGTTTAAACAAATATTCAGGCACAATGCTGCTCTTCTCTTCCCTTTTTAGTGAGGCAGATCTATAAAATCAGACATGTGACAATATATAAAAATATCAAAAGACTGGTATATAATAGAGGCCTATATGTAAAAGACATTTATTTACTCGAACATACACTGAAATCTCCAGACAGATACCCAAGAATCCGAGGAAGAAAACTGGATGACAGAGAGCCAGTGTGAGGTCACATACCTTCTCTAAGATACCTTCCTGAAATTTCTGTATTTTTACAATGTACCCTATGTTATCAGAGGTTAAATGAAGTAAAGTAACTTTAAAATCATTTTCAAGATGACATGGTTATCTTAGTAACTGAAACATAGGATATAGCCTCATTCTTCCCAGCCCTGAACCTGTACATAGTGTGGCAAAGTTTTAGGTTCCTTACACAGACCTAGGAAAATTCTTCTAAAACAAGCAGAAATGTCCCTTCTACCACATAGCTTCTGAAATTTTGTTCATGAAATTCACATGAAAATGAGGTGGAGACCCAGACTCTAGTTCAGCAAGAAGGGGTTTTTACAAAGTGGAGCATCAGATCGGAGTCTCCTGGGTTCAACCAATGAAGACCCAATAGGTTCTTCATATATAGGTCAGTGGATCCCAGGTCCTTTTTTATTTGCTTAAAATCTGGACTACGCATAAATCAAATAAGCAGAACTTGACTGAATGAGATTTATGCACAAATTTTGCACAAAAATAAAATCAGAAATTTTTTTAAAGCTGAAACTCAAATTTTAGACTTTTAACATAGCCATTAAAAAGGTTTTTTTTTTAAGGTTTTATTTATTTTATTTTTAGACAGAGGGGAAGGGAAGGAGAAAGAGAGGGAGAGAAACATCAATGTGTGGTTGCCTCTTGCACACCTCCTACTGGGGACCTGGCCCACAACCCAGGCATGTGCCCTGACTGGGGAATCGAACCAGCAACCCTTTGGTTTGCAGGCTGACACTCAATCCACTGAGCCACACCAACCAGGGCTCAAAAGACTTTTTTAATAGACTTTATCTTTTAGGACAGTTCTTCCATTTTTTTTCTTTTTCTTCTTTTTATTTATTGATTTTTATTCACATAACATATAACTCACCATTTTATTCATCACAAAGTGTCAAGTTGTGTGGTGTTTAGTATTTTCATAATCTTGTGTGACTATCACCGCTGTCTAGTTCCAGAACACTTTTATTTCCCAAAAGAAAACTCATTAAGCAATTGCTCCCCATGCCTTCGTCCCCAATCTGCTTTCCATCTTTATGTATTTGCCTACTCTCAATATTTCATTTTAAAGTATACAAGCCAGTAGATTTGTAGAACATTCACAGTGTTGTACCCTCACCACTATTCCAGAACATTTTCATCTTCTCCAAAAGAAACTCTTACATCCATCAGCAGTCGCCACACCTACCCCCTCCTCCCAACCCCTGATCAACTACTAATCTGCTTTTTGTATCTGTGGATTTACCTTTCATGGAGAGTTCATATAAAAAGAATCGTACAGTGTGTGGTCTTTTGTGTCTTGGTTTTTTCCCTTAATATAATGTTTTCAAGGTTCATCCATGTTGTACCATGTTTTAGTATTTCATTTCTTTTATAGCTGAAAAATACTCCATTGTAGCTACGTACCAGATACTTTCCGTTTATCCATTCACTGCTTGCTGTACATTTGGGTTGTCTCCACCTTCTAGCTACTGTGAATTAGTGCTGCTGTAAACAGTCATGTACAAATTTTTTGTTCGAAGATCTGTTTTTAATTCTTTTGGGTATATACCTAGAAGTGGAATTGCTGGGTCTTATGGTAATTCTGTTTAGTGTTTTGAAGAACAATCAAATTGTTTCCCACACTGGCCGCACCATTTACATTCCCACCATTAATATAGAAGGATTCCAACTTCTCCATCCATGCAAAGCCCTCATTTCCCTTTATTTGGTTACACCTATCCTAGTGGTATGAAGTGATATGTCATTGTTGTTTTGATGTCTTCTCATGTGCTGTTGGTCATTTGTGTGTGCTCTTAAAAAAACGTCTATTCAAACACTTGGTCTGTTTTTGAATGAGGTCGTCTTTTTGTTGTTGAGTTATAGTTCTTTATATAGTCTGGATAATGGAGTTTCATCTGATATATTACTTGAAACTATTTTCACCATTTCTGTGGGTCTTTTTTTAAATTTTGTGATAGTGTCCTTTGATGCACAAAAAGTTTTAATTTTGATGAAGTCTAGTTAGTAAGCCCCATTTCCTCTGCTCCAGGGAAAATGTTCCTGCCACTGTCACTGGGAAAGGGATCTAAATGATATTGGTGTCTTTGGGATCGCCTCCTGACTCTTGACACACAAGCCCACTGCTTTGAGAGCCAGTGGTGTGAAAAGAAAGCCTTCCACAGCCTCCTTTCCTAGCCAAAGATGACAGAGTTTGCAAGGCAGGAGAAAAGATGACCAGAATCCTTCTCTCCAGTATGGATGAGTATTCCAAGAAATGAGATCGAGTTGGTACTTCTGAGGCAGAGGAGGAGAAAGAGAATATCAAGGTGCCAATGCTGGGGAGGGAAGGTGTGTCCACAGAGAGCACCTCAGAAGGTCGACACCCTGTGCCATACGTCTTCCCACTTACTCACCCTTCAAGTGCTCAAACCATCATGCATGTGCACCAGGGGTTCAGTTGGGGGCGATGCTGGGATGGTACATGAGAAGATCAGTACCCACTTCCTGATCACCTAGCAGCTCCTCTAGTTGAGACAGGGCTGCTGGGGCCCCTGCCCCACTCCACTGATCACTAGTAGAAGATACTACATATCTGCATATGTGAATTCACTGCACTAAGACCCTGGGGCTCTTTTCTCTGATGGCTCCCTTGCCCGACCAGGGTAGCACGGATGCCTACCCTTTCGTGGGTCAGAGAGGAAGGAAGTAGCCATTCCCAAGTAAACATGTTCCCTCTCCTTCGGGATCATTTAGAATGAAAATTCATGTGACAATCATTTTGGGAACTCTTCTTTCTCTTGGTGCTTCTGGGATCTCACACAAGCTAAGAGGCACCAGGTCAGGCATTAGGGCTCAAAACAGATGGCTGGCGGGTCAAAGCTGGCTCTAGGTCTAGATTTCCCAGGAGCGAGGTCAAGGGAAATGGGCATTTTCCTCTTATCCTGCCAACATGGCAGGAACACCCGCAGGCACGGACATGCACCTGCCTAAGAAGAAAGTGTTTCCGGGCCAGAGCATCTGCCATGAGGTCCTGGCACGCAGCCATGGCACTCTAAGATGTGACCATGAAAGATGACAACAAGCACAATATTTGCAGATTATAGTTGAAAAACTGAGTCTTCCTCAGGCTCTTTGCCAGGACGTCGAACTCCCGTATCGCTGTGTGACAAAAGATTCTTCTTTATATTTTTAATTATGAAGAAATGTATCCTTCTCATCATTCAAAAACACCTAAATTAATTCATTTTCATTGTATTTATTGCACCAGCTTTTAACGTACAGATCATCATATAGTGTTACAGATTCAAACTCTTGTGATATCACATCTTTCCCTTTATTCCTTCTGGAATCATTTGAGTCTTTCCTCTCTCCTCTTATCACAAACTAGTCTCTGCTTATCTCAGTCCACATATTATTACAAATCATGTTCTCCTAAAACAAATGAGGATATCAGGCAGGTGTTTTAAATGTGGAGTTGTTGTTTTTTTTTTCTTTTGTCATGTAGCAGTCCTATTTGGTGGGGAGGGTGTTCTCTTGAACACTTAGAAGAAATGCCCTCTTGGGCTGCAAACAGTTTTCATGAAATTTGATCTGGTTTTCTCAGCTGACTCATCCTTGAGAAGAATGCAGTTTAGGGAGGCTTAGTGTCGGGATGCAGAGAGAGTTCACAAATTTCCTGCTTGCAGACAAGCTTACCTCCCTCCCGATTCATATGCTAGAGAATATGCCAGAACTTAAAATGCCTAGCACATGCCCTGCAAAGTAGACGTTCAAAAACAACACGTTTCCTTTCCATTGTGTGGTCCTCTCCTAACACTCTAAGTAGAAAAAGAGGCTCACCTAAGACCCACCTGGTGAAAAAAAATCTTTGATTTATTTCCTGTTTGGAGAACAGAGATGTGTGTCCAAGACCTGGGGTTTATCCATTCCACCTCCTCAAAGCCCTGCATTTGGAGTTACTCGAAGAGGAGTGTCGCCTAAGTCTCCTCTTCTGCTTTCCAGAAAAGTATCCAGACATTTCGAATTCTGTTCCTATGGAGTAAGTGATCATCCTTGACCTCTAATGAAGAAATGACAAAAGGTCTCAACCTTGTGTGCACATTGAAAACACCTGAGGAGCTTTAAAAAAAAAAACAATGCTCCAGTTACATCTTAGAGATTCTGGCGTCAGTGTTTTTTTTTTAAATACTCCCCAAGTGATTCTAACAAACAACCCAAGCTGGGAACCACTGTCCTTGGGTGGCTCCCTCATTTTTCTGAATTCCAGCTCAGCTGCAGAAATACAGTTGTTCTCAAAACTTAGCCCCCCGGCCAGTAGCATCAGCCTCATTGGGAACTTGTCAGGCGCCGCGTCTCAGGCCTCGCCCCGCTACATGAGGAGCTCTGGGAACAGGACCCGGAAACCTGTGTTCTGATGTGTCCTCTTGGGGAGTAAGATGCGCGCAAAGGCTCCATAACCACTGCTGTCATATAGCAAGGCTTTCCGAGAGCTTTAAAGTCCCACAGCACAAAGTGACATGTAGCAGGTCAGAGCTGTGCCACCTCTGCTCTGGGTGCAGAGCTTCAGGAAACAGGCTGATGCTGCTTCTTAATCCTCTGTTTCTATATTGTCACCCGTAAACACTCCTATTGGAACCCCGCATCTGCTCAATTTTAAGTGTAAGTTTTTCATGCTGTCGTGAGGTTATTTTCCCCCATTTAGGTATTTTAATGGACAACATGGGAGGAAGCCGAGCCAAGGGGTTTGTGCCCTTGAACTCAGATACCCTCTTCCCCAGAATTCTTTAAGGCTTATTCTTTACTTGTTTTTTAAACGAGTAAAAATGGCTCAAAATGGAACAGTTCTTTCTCTAAAAGTATGAAACAGATTGGCAGCTCATACATGACTTGGCAGTTGGAAACTCAATAAAGTGGCGTTCAGGCAGACTAACTGTGAATCAGTCATTCTGGGGTGTGTGAGTGTGTGTGTGTGTGTGTGTGTGTGTATTTTTAAGTAAGGAAAAGAACTTGATAGATTTTCTTTTAAATCCATGCCTGATGTCTTTGATTAGTTCTCCTCCCTTTCCTCCCTCAAGGGAATTAAATAATGGCAGAAAGACCCTTTTAGGGACACTAGGAAGTAAGCAGTTCGTTCTCAATTTCTTTTAAATGACAATTACCGTTAAAAAAAAAAAGGTCTAAAAAGTAACTTTCGAAATGTTTTCGAATTGAGAGGAAAAGTTATTAAATGCCAGGGACTGAATTGTGTCCCTGGCATTTAATAATGAGAACACACATGTGTATGTGGAAGCCCTAAGCCCCCCTCCAATGCGATAAGGTTAATCAAGGTTGAATGAGGTCATAAGGGTAGGGCCCTAGTCTGATAAGACTGTAGCCTTATCAGAAGAGAAAAAGATCTCTCTTTCTCTCTCTCTTTCTCCTCACCCCCTTCTTTTTTTCTCTCCACCCTATGAAGACAAAGCTAGAAGGTAGACATCTGCATCCAGGAAGGGAGTCCTTACCAGACACTGCCCCTGCTGACTCCTTAATCAGTGACTTCCAGCCTCTAGAACTGTAAGAAAGTAAGCTTCTGGTGTGTAAGCCCGCAGTTTGTGGGATTTTTAATGGCAGACTGAGCCAACTGACATGTTATAAAACTACAAAAGGGTGAGCACAACACACATTTATGGAGTACCAGTTCTCATTTTGTAACAAAACAGGTGGGTAATTGAAAGGATTTCCAGTTCTACTGTTGCTTTATTATGTAATAATTTTATATTGAATGTGCAAGTTGCCTTCCTTAAAATAATCTCAACATACAAATTATCTTGGATAAGAAAGTGGGTATTGCCAGAAGGTATAAAAAGGATTCAAAAGACTAGAAAAATAGGAACTATGTGATTTATGTTTTAAAAAATAGAATTCAAATATGATATTCCTAAAAGGAACCAGTAAAAATTCACTCCAAGTGAACCTCATAGCACACTTGGCTGCATTCTGCAGACAGCTGCTTTCTGAACACTTTTCTGTAATTCCAATTTGCTTTATCAAAATTGGGAGCTGGTGGGTTGATGGACATTTCATCTCTTCTGTGTGACACCACGCATAAAGGGCAGACCAGCCCTTGATAGTCCACTGTCAGGTCAGGAAGCCACTTTAAGGCCACTCAGTAAGCTGTCTTTGCGTAAAGAACAGCCCGGAACTGCTTCTCTGAGCAGGGAACACTTCTAAGGGAATTTATACCAGGAAGGAAAGTGGGAAAGGCAGGTAAGTTTATGGACATGACCCCTAGACAACATTGTCAACCTCTGGAAGAGCCGTGCTTGGAATTCAGGCCACCTTAAACCAAGTAATTTTCCAAAATTACATTCAAAAATGTAATTTCTATTTAACTATAAGGCAAGTTGATATCCTAAAGACAAGGAGCAGCATAAACATCATTGCCCATCTTGTGAGAGGTTAACAGAAATTTCTTGAAAAAATTAATACTGGGAATATTTATAAATATTATTTAAATGCATATATTTTGTATTTATAAGTACATATGATATATGTGTGAAAAAATATTGGACATGTATGTATGGGTAGGGCAGTTAATTACTAGATACATGTATCTAATGGTTCTTTTTCTTATATGCCAGTCTGCCTTGGGAAGTGGCATGGCATGTAATCAAGTGCCCAAAAATTACACGAGTTCAAGATGTTTGATCTAAGTATTGATTCATCCAAAGTTACCAAACAAAGTAGCCATGCGGATGTACAGTACAGCTGTGAGTACAGTCGATAATGGTGCGATAACTATGCAGGGAGCCACATGGGCACTGGGCTTCTGGGGGCAGGGAGGTCATGTCATAAATTACATGAAGGTCTAACCACTACACTGTACACCTGAAACGAATATAAAATAATAATATCGAATGCCAACTGTAATTGAAAAATAAATAAATACAATTTAAATTTTTTAAAAAACAAGAATCCTTCATTTTGCACAGCACTCGTGTGATTCCATTTGATAAATGTGCCTTTTATGCCACGTTACAATATAGAGTTTGTCCTATTATTTGACATTTCTTAGTGCACAGCCTCTCAGCAAGTGTGCATTATAGCTCACCAGCTCCTATTCTTACTCTCTTGATTCATTTTGACTTCCAAAGTGTTCCCCAGTCAGATGTCTTGGGGAAATGTCACCCTCTGTGATACTTCTAGCTCGGGAGACGAGGAATACAGGGAGCTTGTGACAACTGGCACATCCGGGCACCAGAAGTAGTCTGATAAATAATGTATAGAGAGCAAAAGCTCCCTGACATTTCGGCAGCAGCTTCCTGTCCCTGAAATGGGACCCGGCTACCCTCGCAGCGTCACGGCCTCTGCTGTTGTCCCTGGGGAGATGGCTGGCAAGCGCTCAGTTCTACTCTCCTAAGAAGTCTGCTCTGCCGTGTCCTTTTCCACCTGGGGTCACCATCCAGCTGACGCTAGCGCCCCTCCGCTCCTTGTTAAGAGAAAAGCATGCTGCAAGTGCTCTGGGTGCCATCGCCACAGGCCAGCGGCTTAAGCCCCAAACTGGCTCCGATGGAAAACGGGGAAGCGTAATAAGCCTTAAGGGAGGGCAAAACCGATGAGGAGGGTGATGCAGCCTGAATAGAAATATAAAAAGTAAAAAATTCAAGTCACTAAAAGGAAACGGAGCGCTTCTGTGGAACTGTGAACGCAACCCATGTCTATCAAAGAGGATGCAGTGAGAACGCAAAGTAAGTCTGTGTCGCTATGGAATAGAGTGCCCTTGCACCAGCTCAGATCTGAGAGGGACATTGGGAAAACGTACCTCTTAGTCATGCAACTGTTTTGTTTTGTTTTGTTTTGTTTTCAGAGAAAGACGTATGTCTACGTTTGAGATAGGTAGTCCTGAATTCTGAAAGTAACTCAGGTAGACTCCTTAGGTTAACAAAGTTAAATATTCACACATTCTAAGGGGAAACTGTGAAGTCATCATGAACTGAAAAGCTGATGATTTATACTGAGCGGGTATTATTTTACTCATTTAATATGTTTCCTCATACTATAAGTTCCATACTGACATGAACCAAGACGGTCTTGATACCCGTAGTCTGGCGGGTGCTGGGAGTGCGAGCGGAAGCTGGGGTGCGGGGCCCCAGGGAGGCTAGCCCTGCAGTGATGACAGATTCCCAACCCCAGGGCAAAGATGCGGCAGGAGGAAGGCATCGGCTGCGCGTGCAGAAGGCTGGTTAAGGGAAAACCTACTTCCTTCCATCCAGGGTGAGGTGGGACCCGAGGACAGCCGCATGTGACCCTAGAGGTGCTGGTCTGTCAGTCTAGCCTGGGAAGAGGACTGGATTGGCTGGGGAGGCCAGGCTCCCCAAGAGCACACGGAAGTTCGGACCAGGAGATTTAAACTAAGGGAAGGGAGAAATGCGTTTTTGGATCTGCAGACGGTCAGGTTGCTGCTTCGTGGGACTGTTTCGGAGCTGGAAGCTGCGTGGCCAATGGTGCCGAGCCCGCATGCAGAGCCTAAAGCCGGACTACAGCTGGGAACAAGCGAGGCCACCTGGATGGGATGGTCGTGTAGCAGCTGCCTGCAGGTGCTAAGGGAAGGTATTTTTAAATGGGAGAAGGAGCTCTGGGCGCAGCCTTGGACTGGTCTGGCAGGAGGTGGCAGGGTTTTCCCCTGGGTCTTCCGGAGGGTGTGGGCTTTGAGGCAGGAGACAGTCATCCTCTCCGATTGCGCAGCTTTTGAAAAATAGACCTGTTTCCTTTTCTCACCAAACCTCTGCCTCCAGAATTTGCCTGTAGGTGGCGATGGGCAGCCAAACCCCACTTTTTTTCTCGGATAGTCTATCCCATTCACCATGCTCTCCTCTCCCCATACAGCACAGGGCCCTGAACACAGTAGGCCCTCACCTATGGCGAGATGCATACACAGAAGAATAAAGCATAAATCACTGAAGCTATGCACATAACTTACAAAGTTCAAGGGTGGGGCTAACCCATCAACAGTGCTTGTTATGTGAAATTGTTAGTTCCAATTAGAGATGTATTCATTTGTTAAAATATTAAAATGAAATAAATGTTAAAGATAGCCTCTAATGAAACAGATGTTAAAGACGTACTTAGTACAATACTTATCTAAGAGATTAAACTCTATCTTTCACTGCTTCTCTGGTATCTTAAATTCAGGAATAATTACTCACACTTCTCTTGTACGGCGGCTTCACTTAAGGTCATTTTGGTGGTAGCCGCTTCACAATAAACCCCTTTGTTCTCTTGTATTGGATTCAGAAAACTGTGTTTGTGCTGGTTACAACTGAAAGGGCACTGTGTAATTGATATTTAACATGTATATTTTTGTCATTTCAAGGGTTTTATAAATCAGGGCAGGTGACAACAGGAGAAAACACTTGAGTACAAATATCTTCTCACCATCTACCCTGATTTCTAAAACCGTCTTTCACCAGATGTCATTTTTATAATAACATGGATTTATTTTCAAAATAAAATCTTTAAGTTTCAGCTGTTGAAATGGACTGTTTTCTTAAGCAAACCCCTCAGAGTCCTATTATAGGAGGAGAGTAGATCAGATTCCAGCAGGCCACTTAATCACAGTCTCCATTTCCTCGCTGGTCAAATTCAGATTTGAAAAAAAACAAAAACCTACTTTAAAGAGGTATTTTAGGATTGGACAACATGATACATACAACGTTGGAGCCCAGCGCTGGCATCTTGAATGTGTCCAGTGAGCATTAGGTGACCTTGGCCATGAGGACTGCCTTCCGCCTTCTTGTATCCACTTCTTGCATAATACCAGGTATAGCTCCAAGCACTTTACAGATTTGGCTCCTTGAATCCTCATGTTACTTCTCTCGAGTACGATTATTATCCCCAATTTACATAAGAGGAAACTGGGACACAGAAAGATTGGGTAATTTGCCCAGGCTCACATAGCTAGTAAATTGCAAAATTAGAATTTAGGCCCCAGCAGTCAAACTCCATTCATGTGGCATTTTATACATTAAAGAAACCCATATACTTACTTATGTAAAAGAAATGTACCTGCTCTATCAGCTTAAATCAATGAGCATGATAAGATTCTAAAGAAATCACAGCTATTATCTATAAAAGAAAGTTAAAAGAAATGGCTCAATGTTCTGCATTTAGAAAAGGTCTCTGCATCTGCCTTTTCACTTGTGAATATCCATCCACCAGTTTTTGTGTTCTATCATATTATATACATTTCTGTATAATTATTTAAATGCAGCAGGTTTATAATCTTCATATATATATTTGTAACTCGAATATTTACACAGAATGTTCTTTGAAGAGAATTGAGGTTTTTCATTTAAGTACCTACTGCAGCTTGATACTTAATGTTAGGAAAATTTGTTAGTGTAATTTTCCTGATAGCTTAAAATGATTTAAACCACAGAATAGCCTTCACAGGATGAAATGTATAATCAACGAATTACATTGTCAAGAACGGAAGAGGGTGGGGATCCAGACTGGTGCAGCCTCTGTGGAAAGCAGTATGGGGTTTCCTCAAACAATTAAAAATGGATCTAACTTTTGACCCAGAGATTCTACTTCTGGAAATTTATCTGAAGAAACCTGCAACACTAATTCAAAAGAATACGTGCACCACTGTGTTCATTGCAGCACTATAGCCAAGACTTGGAAGCAGCCCAAGTGCCCATCAGTAGATGAGTGGATAAAAAGCTGTGGAACATGTACACAACAGAATACTACTTTGCCATGAAAAAGAAGGAAATCTTATCATTTGCGACAGCATGGATGGACTGGAGAGTATTATGCTAAGTGAAATAAGCCAGTCAGAGAAAGATAAATACCATATGATTTCACTTATATGAGGAATCTAATGAACAAAATAAGCAACCAAACAAAATAAAAAGAGACTCCTAGACACAGAAAACAGACTGAGAGTTGCCAGAGGGGAGGGGGTTGGGAGGCTGGGTGAAAAAGGTGAAAGGGTTAAGCAGAAAAAACCTCATAGACAGGCAATAGTATGGTGATTACCAGTGGGAAAGGGGGTAGGGGAGGTAGAAAAGGATGAAGGGCGGATAAATGGTGATGGCAGGAGACTTGATTTGGAGTGGTGAACACACAATACAGCATACAGATGCTGTATTATAAAATTGTACACTTGAAACCTGTATAATTTTATTAACCAATGCCCCCCCAATAAATTCAATTTAAGAAAATGAGTGTGGAGGGGTGGGGGAAGAAATGCAGAAAAGTACAGGGAATAAGAAGCATCAGTGGTAGGTACAA